>LBNU01022020.1:66576-91155 GCA_014162995.1 Artemisia annua | reverse complement strand
AACTAGCTCCTCGGCCTCCTCTTCAAACGCCGTCGTTGCAATGACGCGTGCCATCATACTCATATCGCCTTCTATCAAACCATCAATGTCTTCCAACACGCGACAATCCTTTGCGGGAAAACTCGCGATTTTGCCAGATAATTTTCGTGTCAGTTCCGAGCCATTCATTCTACGTGTATCATGTTGACTAGAGATAGCCCATGGTTTGAAGCTTATGTAAGGCTTCAAGAATTCCACTAGAAGTTCATTGGTTACATCGAAAATGAGCTTCCTGTTTGCCACATCAGCGGTGACGTGGAATTGTTTTTCCACGTCATCAAACATTGAAGGGTGTAAAGGGTGTGATGGGGAGTACCAATGCGTGATGGATATAGGGGTATTTTTGTAGATTCCGGTGCGGTTGAGGATCTTTGTAATGTACTCGATGTGGTCGAAAAATGAGCCTCCGGCTGTGACGACAGTACCCTTAACGTTAGTTATGCCGTTAGTGATACCATTAGTATTGTATGACCGGCTCTGACAACTAGGTAAGTGTGTGATGCTTTCTTGTGTCACCTGTGAATATAAAAAAAGTAGTTACTAAAGTTTGAACATATAAAAATATCAAGTAATATCCAAGATAATGTAAAATAGTAACTAATAACAACAAAGATAAAAGTATTATCACTGTTGGTACTAGGTAAGGCAAATGTAGTACTATATACGTACATGTTTTTGAGGTAATGTTGTTGAGGATGAAGAGGCCATGTCTTTCTTGAAAGAAATAAACTTTGTTGTTGTGTTGACATTCACATTCACAAGATGATTTGATAATGGAGTTGACTTCTTCTTGTTATTGTTGCATTTCTTCATAAAATGTTCTTCTTGTTGGTTCATTTTCTTCAATCTCAAATCATATTTTTCATTTGCAATTTTATTGCATTTCGGTACCTTCATTGGTTTTAGCACTTGTGGTTCTTGTTTCAACACTGGTGTTTCCTGTTTCATCAATGGTGGTGACTTTGTGGTTGATGATGATAATGGTGAACATTTTGGTGAATTTGAAATCGGTTTTGTGAAATTGTTCTTGATCTCCAATAACCTATGCCTTGGTGAGCTAGAAAATTGTATCGGTTCATTTTCTTTTCCGCGTCCATGGCCTAACCAACAAAAAATTGTACCATTTGTAACGTAAGATAGAAAATATTTAAAACTTGTTACCATAAAAATTGTTTATATCAACCTACATTTTTATCTAACATTATCAATAAGATGACCCACAAATTAACAAGAAATAAAATAAGATTGTGCAATACTTGCATGGACTAACATCATGAACTATGAAAGTATATGTCATAAAAAAGTACCTTTATCAAGATTTCTTGATTTGTCGATGGTTGCAGCCGAAGACAGTGTTGATGGTCTCTTCGGTTTAAGCACCACAAGACACTCGTCTCTCCTTTGCTCTCTTTTCGGCGTGGTGTTAGTAATATCGGCACCAACTCTCCTACTAATATTTTCCTTCAATTGTTGAACATATTGTTTAGCATACTCACTTTTACTCTCATGATCATATCTCCTCTTATTCTCCTTATTAACTTGGAGCGAAAAACGGTGATGATAATCAACTTCACTAGACGATCTAGCCCCAGTTGATGCCCGTGGCGTCGTGGGCAAAGAACGGACATTATTCTTATGTGATGACAATTTAGAAAGAGGGTTTAAAGGTGTTGCATAAGATGATGAGGATGAAGGTCTTGGTGATGATAAAGATGTTCTAGGAGATGAATTTTCAGGAAGAAGATCAAGGCCCATTAATCTTGCTACAAGACTAGGTGTTTTAGTACTAGGTGAACTACTACATTCTGATGATACATCATTCTCCATTAATCTTGATCTTTTTGTTTTGATTTGAATTCCATTATTCTGTAAAAACAAATTTTGAAATTTTTATTTATGAATATAGTAATGAACCAACGACTATAGCACTATAAACGATAAACAATAATTACCACCATCATGACTAACTTTCCATGCTATTGTCTATTAAATAAAAACATTAAATACAGGATAAAGAAAACTTACAGGAATATTAAAGTTTGTTTCTTGTTTAAGTTTTGATGATAATGAAGATGAAGATGATGAAGCAACTTCTTTAACAACATCTTGTTGTTGTTCCTCTAACTCCAAACTATTCCTTGGTGCTTCTACACCTATTTGCACATTAAAAACTATGCATAAAAACACAAACAAATTTTTAAACCTTTTAGAGAGAGAGAGAAAGAGAAGAAGGACACTAACCTTTGAGGATAATGTTGTGTTCTTGCTCAAGAACTCTAATAGAAGATTGATTAAAAGGAACAAAATGATGTTGCATATCAAACATATGTAAAATAGCATTCATGCAACCACCACTAGAAGAAGACATAATGTTTTTGTCTTCACTTTTTTTTCTTGTTTTTCCGGTTGGTTTCTTGTTTGTACCATGAGAACAACCACCGGTGTCACCACCAAACTTGTAAAGCAACCATTGTTTCCCCATAACTAAAGAAGAATGAATATATCAGCAAGAAATGACGTGGTGAAAAAAGATAATTAGGGGAGCGTAAAAGGCGGATGCTTGATGAAAAAGAAGGCTAAGTAAGATTGTGAATGTGACTGTCACCGTATCATAGGCCACTCTCACTTTCAGTTTCTTTCACTAAAATATATGAAAATAAAATATATAGAGAGAAAGAGACGATGATGACGATAGATATGGCAACACACTCACTGACTCACTTGTTGCTAACTTTTTTTTATTCTGAAACTTGCAGACCAACTGACACACAAAGTTAGAGATAGAGAGAGAAAGTAAGATGCAAATGGCGCCTCAAAGGATCTTATTTGAATTATATTCCATGTGTTTCCTTTGTATAAATTATACTAATGTCATTACTAGATGGTAAATATCACCTCCTTTTTAGGTTGCCTAAACATGTTACCGTAACTATAATTAAATCGTGGCTAGGTGGATAGATTTTAAGTGACGGACGTTTGTGCTAACTCGTTTAATAAACAGGTTGTGTTATAGACTTATAGTAGGTATATATATATAAGCCAACCAATAACTTTAAATTTGTAAAATCACACACATGCAATGCCATTTTACTTCTAAATTTTGAACCGATTTCAATTAGTTATGTCCAAGAAGCAAGAGATAATTTTGTTAATATGTAGCTGATTGAAATATATATTGTGCTTTGCTATTAAAAAAAAAAAAAAAAGGAGGATATATTGTGCTACTCGTATATGTAATAGAGTAATGTTAAGTTGATATCAAACTCTAAAATAGAAGAGAGCCAAATAAGCATAGATTGGTAAAATCATGAAGATACTATTAACAAGTAAGAATGTTATAGTTATGTAGTTAATTCGTTTACAAAATATACTTTTTTCTAACTTTATAGAGAATTTTCAAAACTATATGGAATGGTTGTTTGACTAAAAATATCCCACCTTTTTTTTGGACGTCTATTTATATTTGAGATTCTCTTTTGAAAATTTATAAACAAGTCAAGGTTTGTAATGGGATGGTTATTAAAACAACATTTTTGTTAACGGTAAGATATATGACTAAAAATTTCAGTATGTTTAAATCCTAATTAAAAACTGGAATGTACTTTAAAAAATAGGAATGTGAGGTGGTGGGGATTTAATTAGTTTTCTAGGGATCTACAATCTTATACCCGTTTTGCATTTTGGTTCAAATATTGTACTTGTTGCTACAACCTCCTCTTTACTATTATATCTACAGGGATGAGCATTTTGAAGCGCCGAACCATTACTAGTTATCATTATACGGTACAGTATCGGGACTATGAAACTAGGATGGAAAAAAATTTGGTACTTTCAAAAACGGGAAATCCCGGTTTTGGAACCGGAATACAAAATGTGATATTATTTAAATAAATTTTGAGATCCAAATAATCCTATTAGTCTCTCACATGCATGCAACACTGAAAAAAGACGACTACAAATTCAAACACAAAGTTGAAGATAAAAAGGCTACTAGATATTATATGACAACAATTAACCCTTCACAAACCCTCATAAAAATTAAACCGTAACCTATTATCAATCAATAAATCATCAATTTTACATCCATAAACAAATCCGATCATCATCAATCATATTTTAATGATATTAATGAATTGAGTTACGTATATTGTTAATAATGTATGTCTTTGTTAAATACAAACGTCAATATGTACTCGACATAATTCACCCACAATATTTATTTAATGAATTATGCTTATTTTTTTGTTAATTGTGTTGTCCAAGATGAACCATACATAACAATATATATCTTCGTTCTTTGGTTTGTTTTGGTTCTTTGATTTGGTTTTTTAGAAAACGGGAAAAACCGAATATGTATCGTTTTCATGATAACGAGTACCGGAACTGGTACTGATACCAAAATCACGTTCAATACGGTACCGGTACACAATTTTATGCTCGGAAAAAATACGGTACCGAGCTCATCCCTATGTCTACTCTAGCCACTTGTTATAATCAAATTGTACATTAATATTTATTTCTTTACCAATCATTTTTATAAACGAAAAAATGGAACTAAAAATACAAAGTAAGAAAGAATAATCTCATTAACAAACATCAAAAATCTATAAAATGATGAAACAACGAGAAAGTAAAACAAAAGACATAAACCGAAAGGTTTATCACCAACCAAAGAATTTGTGTTTTCAATGATACTTCTTGTTATATGATAAACTCTTCAATCAAATAGTTATAAGTTCAAATCATGCTTACGACATCCGATATAGATTTGTAATTTATATATTGTGAGTTATGTAGTTGCGGTTCAAGAAGGAAAAAAAGGTTATATCACCAATAATCGAATATCCCTTGTCGATTTCGCTTAAAATAATTATTTGATTCGAATAAATTAAAAGGCTACGATACTTCCCGGTAACACAAGGGAAGAACCAAAGTGCTTGAAGTATTGATGCTCGTTTTTGGCAAAAAAATGTGGATGAAAGCCTGCCTTATATATGATACCTTAATATCTAAGTTTGAATGCCATTAAAACATTGTACTTCTGACGGGTCTAAGTCAAACGGGCTTGCTCATTCGTAACATCTTCTGTTGCTTTTATTTTAGTGAGTTTTTTGGTGAAATAATTGACTATGAATGGAGCCCATGCGTGATGCATCGTGTATACATATGGCAGTGTAAGGACTTACTCCACAGTACAATAATGGTTTACTCTTCCAATAGCAACCACCATTTTGAATTCTTTCTATGGTAAGGTAAGCTTCAACCGTTCAACATTTACATGTGTATGTGTACATATGTATGTATATATCATTTAAAAGTCACAATCATACTACTCGTTTTATTTCTTAAAAAAAGAAGTGATTTGCAACACAATCTTTGGATATGACAAAAGGTCCACCCATGACACAATCAATGCTTACCAAATATTAACTAGACTTTACTGTCATGAAGCATCCAAACACACTAAAGCTTTAAGTTGTATGTAAGTTTCTAATTTAGGGTCCACTAATTTTAATCATCTTGTTGATTTGGTGGATGCCTTGGTTTGTATTTGGTGGCGCTATTGCGCGTTTTATATAATTTGCCTTTCAAAAAAAAAAAAATACAATCTTTGGATAAAGTGATGCACAATCCATTTAATGTATTATCAATTAAGTTGGTTTTCAGGTATAATTGATGTGTGGTCCGGTATTAGGTTAGTTGTTTGAGCTGTATTGTAAGTTTATTGCCATCATATGCCAATGCCAATGCCAAAAGTCCGCTCAATAGGTGCGAAGTTATATTTAACTCATCCAGATACATTTATTAGCACTGTGCAATAAGATGTTCCTTTAATAATTTTAACTACTTAACTTTCAATAATTAAAAGGTATTGTTAATAACTTAAATGCGTAAGTTCAAGTCTTTTTATTGTATTAAACTAGTCAACATTGCCAGTGCGATGCACAGGTCTATATTTCAAATACATATTAGTCTCACTAACTATATATATTTGATTTATATGCTGTCTCATAACACCGTAAAACAACAAAATGTGTGTGATGCATTGTCTTGTTATTTCTAACCTCAATTTAAGCTTAAACGTGTATCTATGTTATTATTTCAAGTATGACTCAAACTGTCTCTCACATTGGTTGTATGGTTGTGTGTGATGCATTCTCTTGTTATTTCTAACCTCAATTTAAACTAAAACGTTAATCTATATTATTATTTCAAGTATGACTCAAATAGACTATCATCTTGGTTGTATGGTTATGGTAAATGGTCAAAACAGGTTCAATAGGGTTTTTGGTTTACGACTAAAAAATTTGATTTTATTAATCATGTCAAAATAGGTTTTTCTACTCGAGAAATTTATTTTGTTACTATATATTGTTTATTTTCGTTGTGTTGATATAAATCATGCTAAACAATTCATACTCCCATTGAAACTACAATATACTAATTTTCAACTTCTACTCTGTTTGGCTATAGATCACAAATAATAAGCGATCTTCATTTCCTTTAGTTATTCACTTTGTTGGGAGGATCTGCAATTACAACAATTCATCTTCACGTTTGAAGTACAAATAGCTCTTGTTCACATTCAAAAATTATGGACTATGAATGGGTTGACTTGCAAAAATATTAAACATAATTAATAATTTTGGAGACTAAATATTGTTTGAGATGTATTGTTGGTGAGACAATGAAAATGAACATTTATAGTTTATAAGTCTTTGCTTATTAGCTGAGAGTTATATTTATAAATAGATTATTAATCATTAAATACTTTATAATGTTATTGACTAGTCAACTTTTATAACAATAATGGATTAATTACTTTATTATAAAAAAAGAAAATGAAATTGTGGTCTATCAAAAGTACGCTATTGCTTGTAGGCCTTTTAAAATGAAATGTTAAGAAAATGTCATAATTATTAGACCTTTAGTTATTCACATTACTTATACTACTCGTGTCACATTTGAATGATAGAAAAGATTATAACATAAAAAAGTTTCTTTGTTACCTAGTTTTGTGAAGAAAGATATGAAAGAATTATAACATAGATTTAAGACCTTATTTATTCACAATACTTGCACCAAAACTCAGTGGCGAAATATAAACCATGCCATTAATAAAAGATTTATCATATTTAATCACATTAAAATTTAAGCTATTCATTACCCCCAAAACTCATTTAACTTTTATATAAACCCAAAACTCAACTTTTATATAAAGATAGTTAGATGTACTTGATTGGATATTACACGTTACTATTTGTTGAAAACTTATAAATAAATTAGTCATTCATATAACAAAAGGGACTTTAATTAGTTTTTACCATCTTAGTAAAATCAATGAAAATCGTGCTTACATATCTTCCATCAATACATGTCGACACTTGCACTACATCATCACATGATTTCAACTTTTATATAAAGATAGTTAGATGTACTTGATTGGATACTACACGTAACTATTTGTTGAAAACTTATAAATAAACTAGTCATTCATATAACAAAAAGGACTTTAATTAGTTTTTACCATCTTAGTAAAATCAATGAAAATCGTGCTTACATATCTTCCATCAATACATATCGACACTTGCACTACATCATCACATAATTGAATCATTAATATGTTTCTTCAATCGGTGAAGAAACAAATAGTACACGCTTTGTTGCAATTGGCCATGTCTCATGATTTATATCAATTTGAGGATTCGACACTCTTTGCAATTCATGAGTTATAGAAGTAAAATATATTATAAATTCTAATTTGCATATACGTTACTCTTCAATATAAGTGAAGAGATTCGTTTACCTAATTACTTTAATCAGAATTACTTAAAGTAATCTCAACAATAATTAATTAATATAAATGTAACTCTCTAAGATAAATGAAAAGGACATAACTTAATCTAAAAATAAATCCAAAAACTCCCCTATTATTTATACTTCCTTATTGTTGCATGACTTTACAGATTATTTAAAACAAATTCTAGTGTCATTACTCACCAAAAAACTCAACTTCAAAATATAATAGATTTGCACCGAATATAATTTACGCAAAGTTCTCAAAATTCTATAAATTTGTCGCAACAGTTAGTCACTTTTAAAACGGTTGACTATAGAAAAGGTCGTTATGTTATAATTTGCTAATAGTCGAATTAAGTTTAGAAATGTTAGCGAGTCTATTTTAAAAACAAATTGCCACATTTATCGATTGTTTTGGAACTAGGAGGTTTTTTCCTCGTGCTTTGCGGGTGAGTCAGATATTTTTAATTGATAATGTAAAAGCACATTTAATATAAGCACTCAGTGGTAGGTAAATTAGGCACTTTGTAAACAGTTATGTAGCTCCATACTCTTGAGTTTAATTTATCGGGGTTGTGGTATAATTTGTCTACATTTTATCTCTTTCGTACTTCGCTTCACCGAGATTGGAATTGTTGTTGTTGTAAGAAGTTATATAGCATATCTTCACACCTCTATACCTCATACCACATTTTGTTTTATACCGAGTTCTTTTAATTTGTGCACTTTTATATCACAAACTTGTCTACGCATATTAATCTAGTGAGAGTCGCAAATTATTCAGATTTTAGGCATTGCTTTTTACGGCTTCTAGCGAGAACAACTCCTTTCAGAGTATGTGCCTCTAATACATTTTTAGCATATTTCGCGGTATAAAAATAGTTTTACTTTATTTTATTGTCACAGTTTGAATAGATTTGTGATCATCTATTTTATTTACTGTCACACTATGTATTACTTATGTTTAAATAAAGAGCTTTTAGATAAGTTGCAATATCGATAGGCACTGTGGAGACAAACAAACACGTAATGGTTGAATTCATTCAAATTTGTTTGATATTAATTAAATTCACACAAGACACTTTATGGTGAATATAATTTAAAACGAAAATAAGATCGTTCTGATCTCATCAATGTGTAGTCTGACGACAACAAACATATTTTTTATTTTGTCCGAATAGGATAACATTATTTTTTGAAGTAAAACTGCAGGTTAATCGGTAGTGTAAATAAAACCTCAATATATTATATACACTTGTCCAAGGCCCAACTTACACAACAGTGAATAGGGCCCTCAAAATATTGACCGACTGCAATTCATTATGCATGTCAATCTAACGAAATAAAAATTGCTAGAGAAAAAAAGAATCAATTTGTCCAAATCTATCAATGTGAGAAATTAATACTAGTACTCCGTAATATTCTAGCTCATCAAATGAAATGTAGTCTTATCTTTTAGACAAATTTACAAGTTGAAATTGTTAAAGCATATGGGTGAACAAATATATATCACATTAAGATTTCGTGTCTTACTATTTTAACACCACAACAACAATAATGATACACATTCACACATGAACGAGGTATTAGAGAAGTAGAATATATATACACAGATCATACTCTTACTCAAGTCTTACTCTTTTCAGCGAACCAAAAATCTGTTTCCATTTGACAATTTTCAGTTATCACATAAATAAGTATGGTAAACTTAATTATACATTTTCCATTCGAACACCAAGAAGTTCTCTTGATTCAATGTTGTTATATCAATTATAATTTCAATTGACTCGAATTGCACAATCAGATGAAAATTTATTTCGCGTAAATATATATTTTTAGAACCTTTCCGCAACCCGAATGTATAACAATGCTAGTTCATATACAAAGTAATTAGTGTGTATTTGTGATTTTGTATAATTTGAATATTTAACATATTCTTGACAAATGGTATTAGTAGCACTATATATGTAAGTATGTAACAATATTACTATTAGCCACGGTCTGCGGAATGCTTATCTTAAAACTTCATCCATACTAGTTTGTATGAGAATTTGTTTAATGAGATAGAAGAAGAATAATAAATTATAACGTGGTCCAAGTTCAGATTCGTTACCTACACAAATATTCCTGACGCTTTTTAATAGAGTGTATCGACTATTCAAATTTCGAAAGGGTACGGTTTGTGGTGGACACGATGCATATGTTATGACCTTATTATTATTTTATTTATTTGTTTCTAAACTCACTATTTAAAAATAATCTAAAACATGCGCACACTTTTGCAAATATATGTTGGTGTGTACCATACAAACTTCATTGTGGGATTTTGAATTATAACACATGATACTTAGCTTGATGAAAATAGCTATCATGCATGCTATACACGGTGTACGTATAAAATAGTTTTGATACATTTTTAAGCAGACGTATAATATACAGATTAAGTGCATGTATGTAACACATTTGCATGTTATTGTTGAGTACTTGAGTCACGTTTATACTTTATAGGATTAGAACAACATTGTTAACGGGTTCTTTAGCTAAATTCCGAAGCACAGCTTGTATTTTCTTCACTCATGAGTCATGAGTCATGAATGATCGAGCTCAAATGCATCTACATTGATGGAAGTTTGAGATTCTTTAATGAAGGCTCAAGGCCGTTGAATCTTACAGACGATAACTTTGGGGCTATTTGGGTGCCTAGCTATCACCCAACTCAAATGTACGTTCTTTTGGGTTGGGAAAGGAAAGGATTTTGAGAAATAAGTCCTAAGATTTAATCACAACTTCAGCAAATTGCAGAAACATTGTATAAGTCCTTGGAGAAGTGTACTGCATTGGGTCCAAAAGGATCCGGCCGTATGATTCCCTGTTTAAATTTTTAGAGAGTACGTAGCGGGATTCATTTAAATTAATTACTATGGGGTATGATTACAGGTTGGTCATGTCATATGTGGTATGATATGAGTTTGGTTTTTGTATGGTTCGAATAAAACGAAAACCATGTTAACGAAAACTGCAGAAGAAGAGGAGCGTTCTTGTCTCCAACATTTACATGTGCTTTCTTTCACTCTTTCTTGTCGTATTTTATTTGTGTTCCTTGCATATGCTCTCTTCGATCAACTTTAAGGTAATTATAGTAGCTGCCAAGATGAGCATATATATATATACAAGTACAAAGGAAAATATAAAATATCAAACAATAATATAGCCTTTCTATTCAAAATTTGAGTAAACTAAATTAAGAGCAAAGTCCATACTATCCACTTTGTTCTAGTATTACTAACCTACTTTTTAATTATATGATATCACTAATAAACTTTCAAATTCAGAATTTTATGCTCATCCATTATTAATGACAGTTAAAAAAAATTGTCCTCAATACATAATGACAGTTAAAAAAATTGCACCGTTGGTTTTCAATGCATAACCTTAATTAGTCCCACCACCACCACCAATCCCACCACCACTCACTGCCATCACACAAATCACCACCAACGCCACCCACTGCCACCACCACCACCACATAAGCACCACTACCAACCACCACCAATCACCACCACCACCCACCACCACCACTTACCACCACCAATCACCACCACCGCTGAGGTTATTTATTGTGGACTTTGCCCTTTTTTTAACATCCTGATTAATTCACGAACTCATACATAAGAGGATTCGATCACTATCATAGTCTTAATAATCCAATGTTGAATTACAATTTTTCTTTTTTNATTACATTTTTTTATTGATTTTTTTTAATCAACTATTGCATTTAGTTAAAAGGAAAACATCCATGTTTTTCGCAAAATATTTTGTACAAAACAAAGAAAATTGATATCGCTTTCAAATGCCTTTATTTCCAAAAAAAATTCTGCACAAAACACAAATCCTATATTTCCTAACTTAACAAAGAAAATTACAAAACAAATTTATGTTGTTTCCTTGTTTTTCTTTGTTACGCAGGACCTCACTTCCCTTCTTTAAAACTGAAAATACAAACATCAACTAAACGAGTTTTCTATACTTTCAAGTATTTTTTAGAGATCAATTTCCCTTTCAAATTTCTACAAAATTAAAGAAGAAAACAATATAATTTTTTCTCTAACTAAACGCACCCGTAGCATCTTAGTATGAATTATTGGCATAATGAATTAGCAGAAAGTTCTTATGTTGTGGATTTCAATTTAAGCATATGGATGTAAATCATAGTTCTCTTGTGTTAGTTTCTACCGCTATTTCTTATAATCTTATCGCTTAAATATGCTGGTTCTAATTGCTTTGTGGCAATCTTTTTAGATGTCCTTTATAAGTTTTTTTCTTACCCAAATACTATGGCACTTTTGATTGTTCTATGTTTTCTACTTGTCTGGCCAAATTGACGATGATGAGATCCAACCACTTCAAGGACGAAGGACATTATCTTTTATTTTACTCTCGTACAATCTATCTTATGAGAAAGGACGGTCTAAGTCACAACTTTCAAATCCACACGTGGAACATAAAATGATACGATCTAAAAATCAATATATAACTCAATATCATTCCTGAAACTATACACAATATACATAAACTCCCGTTGCACGGTGGTTTATTAGTAGACAGATGATTAACATTACAAAGCCGACTTTATTGTGGTAATGCATGTGCGGTATTTGAAACGTCTTCATAGTTATATTGTGAATCCTTTTTATTTTTATTTTTATTTTTTTGTTGAAAGGTGTGTGATTTGTCCTAATTAAGTTAATTTCGAAAAGTATCCTTGAATTTGTATGTCTCACATTAGACTAGGTGTTATGGTTACATTTCTTCACTCGTAAAGGTGATGCCTCACACGTGAAGGCCATGACTAACACTTTTCTTGGCACGTGAAAGAGAGAAAAAAGGCTTGGCTCATTTTTTATTTTTTTTTTATTTTTTTTTCCTTTCTCTCTGAGTGTGTGTGGGGTATATTGTGATATATGTTTATATAAAGAAGTATTTTTATTGTTTAGTTAGGTGGTGACCACTACGCTTCTAAAAGTAGTGCGCTGAAAAGTTGATGTAACGCTGAAGTGTATGTGATTGTCAAATGACCATTACACCCATCCTTAAACAATGACATCTAAATACAACATCACCAAAGAAAATGTGTTGCGACTACTTATCCTATACCCAATGTGTAGTAGTAACCTAAGATAGATTATTTTAATGTTAAATGCATATAAAAGTATAAAACGACTAGTAGATTGTTGAATGCAAGTATGAAAACTAGCCAGGGTCCAAGACTTGGAGATGACCCTCGATGAAATTTTCTCTCTTATTCCCGCAATGTAGTTGAACCTAGACTCTCAATGTCCTGGAAAATGAACCCAACAAGAACATGAGACAAAACATTTTCATTGCTAAAAATAGTTTGGGCTTTGTTAAGCCCATTGATCTATTGACACATTTTTCTTTTATAGCGCTAAAAGCCCAGAACTCGAGTCAACGGACGTAAAGTTAATGAACGATTGAACCGGGTTCAGTAGAGCAGGTTTATAAACCACCAAAATCAGAAGAGTTTTTTTTTTGAACAAATCAGAAGAGATTAACGAAGAGGAAAATGGGGGATCGGGAAAAAGAGGGGAAAAAGTCGAAAACAAATTGGCCGGTGATTAAAGCGAAATCTAATCTACGTGTCACTCGCCTCAAAGATTTTGATCTTTTTACTGTATCTTTCTCACTTTCTCATCTCATATATATATTTTTTTAATCCAATTTCTTTGGGGTTTTTTTAGATTCTATGTTTTAATCATAGTTACGGAGTGTAATATAAGTTGATTAGAAGATGCTTCTTATGTGAACTGAATTATTATTAACCTTTCCTTATTATGCCTCTAAGTGAAACTGAAATGAACTCATTTCTGTATTCATTACAAAATAACTTCTTCATTAAGGGGCTGTTTGTTTAACCTTATTGACCAACTTATGGCCTTATTAATAAAGCTCATAAGTTCAAATTTTTTTAGCTTATTACGGACTTCAATAAGTGGTATACTCCGTATCAGAAATCACTTAAGAAATGAGATACGGTTAACCAAACTGCTAGCCGGATCGAGATAGGAAGGAAGAACAATTCACGAAACAGTTTGGTATCAATTGATACGAACCTATCCCATACTAGGCTCGCATCGGTTTATAAGCTAAGTGTAGAACTCACTCCAAAAAGCTAGCTTAAAG
The DNA here is from genome assembly GCA_014162995.1 of Artemisia annua. Classification (NCBI taxonomy): domain Eukaryota; kingdom Viridiplantae; phylum Streptophyta; class Magnoliopsida; order Asterales; family Asteraceae; genus Artemisia; species Artemisia annua. The sequence continues at coordinate 77,115 of LBNU01022020.1, read as the reverse complement.
GAGGAGGGGACACCTAGACATTATAAACCACCGGCCAATCCCATACTTGGCCGATGCGGGATCGTAACAATAAGCTATAATAAGCTCATAAGCAGGGACGGATGTAGATATGGGCAAACATGGATTGGTTTGATGAAATACAACTTTTTTTTTTTTTTTTTTGGTTAAACTTTGGCGTTTTCATTTATTTAGCGTTATGTTACATTTACACATATAGGTATAGACTATATAGCAGATTGGCAGCATGATATACAGTCAGTTAAAAGCACAATTTATAAAAAGCACGTCTAGTAAAACAGTCTAGTAAATCACATTAGTCCTAGTAGCTATATTGTTAGTCACCACTCACCATATTTGTAGAGTGGAGGACAATTAGACGAATCAAGAATCGGATTGACAGATTGATTAATTGAGCTAGTATATTTGATTTTAGATCTTCAGTCCTATATGAATCACAAACTGAAATTTTTAGTCTCTAGTCTATACGAATCTAACTGGAAACATGGTATATCTTCTTAAAATTTTCAATGGAGAATATATATACGAGTAGTTTTTAACTCTATTAATGAGCATCGAAATATGAAAACAAGTTGCGATGGGAAGCAACGCCAACTTTGTGCTACATGCGGTCATAAGTCCTAGATCTGCCACTGCTCATAAGCTCATAATGTGGAGCTTATAAGCTTTCCAAAAATTCAATAAGCCCATAAGCCGGCCAAACAAGCTTGAACAAACACCCCCCTAACAAGGTAAATGAATAAGTATGTAAGATATACATAATAATAGCTTGTTTGTTTGTGTTCATTTTCTTTAAGTATAACTATATTGTATTAAGCTAGCCATAAATAAGGGACATACGCAAACTAAAGTAAGAAAACCACAAAAAGGATTATTGAACATTCACAAACGTAATTCAATAAACGATACTTTTTTCATGTCCGTTCATCTAAATAAACAAACTTTCTGCCGAATGGTTCGCTTTTTGCCAAACACTCAGAATATGTGTTTATGGGTTGTTTCAGGTGAAGAATTGTTTAACGCCTGCTGAATCAAATGCATTTGTAAAAGCTGCCGAAACTATTGGTTTTGTTCATCAAGGGAGTCTTGGCCCAACAATGGGTGAAGCTTATAGAGATAATGATCGTATTGCTGTAGATGATCCTGTTCTTGCTGATACGTTATGGGAATCGGGACTTAATAAGCTGTTTACTGATCTTACTATTCGGGGTAGAGTTGCTGTTGGGTTAAACCCGAATATCAGACTTTACAGGTTTGTACAAACTTTTCACAGTAGTTGCAAGTTTAGCACAGTATTTTTCCTGGTCTCATTTAAGTTAATTTCTNGTATTCAGGTACAAAGTTGGTCAACGTTTTGGAAGACATATTGATGAAAGTGTCGATATTGGTGAAGGAAAACGTACTCATTACACTCTGCTAATATATTTAAATGGGGGTGAGTCCAAAGCTAAATCTGATGTGAACGGTTCACATGACTCCTCTGAACCTTTAGTTGGAGGTGAAACCGTCTTTTATGGTTCACGAAATAGCCTTGTCGCTGAGGTGCATTTCCTTTTGCTTCCTCTTAGTTGTCTTGTGTACATTTTTTCTATTGTCATCATCATTAACGGACTTGCCGTTTTTCAGGTTAGTCCCGCTCAAGGAATGGCCCTCTTTCATCTCCATGGAGCCAAGTGTATGTTACATGAATCACGCAATGTTGCAAAAGGTGTCAAGTATATTTTAAGGTCGGATGTAGTTTTTGCATGATGACCACAGGATGTTAACTTTGCATGTCTTCTGTTCATTTGAGTATATCTAAGAAGCCTATTTAAAGGTCGGTTAATCATCTTTTGTGTTATCTATAATTGTGGTTTAGAATATTACTGATGTATTTAACATTGCTAGTTTGTATATCGTATTTCATGATATTAATGTTCTTATTATCTATATGCTATTTGTTTGCCAGTCCTGTGTCTTTATTTGTGTACAATGCGTATAAATTTGTGATAAAAAGTCTTTAAAGAAAAATTTACTTAGCTGATTAATTATATATGCATCACCATCCCTGATTATATTATTCGAAGATGTAGAATTTGAATCGTGATAGTTTAGTTTGGACAAGCTGTTTGGAACCATAGTTAACGCATCAAAAGCTACCAATAGCTCAGATTTTATTTATAATATGTAATACAATAATGTCAAAGGAACAAATTGTTATGTAAGAAACTAAGAATTGTGAAAAACTTTATTCTTTTCCTTCCTCTTCCATACATCTCTCTCACGCATCAATTCACAATGCTACATTTCACTCTAATTTCGCCATCTTCTATGACACCTACGTTTCCAAGTTTGACCATTGAAGCTGCAAATTCTGTAAAGAACAGTTTCTCATCTTTGGCATATGAATCCACAATGGATTTAGTCCTGTCATCTCCATACAGTGCTTGGTCTGACCCAAACACTCCCTTACCCATAGTAATCCTTTTGTAATAGTCATTATCAAACTTTGCAGACGTCGAGTCTAAGAATTCTCCGGCATTACGATCCTTGTTTTGTAGGGGGCATTTCTTTCTCAGGCTCATAGCAAACTCACTGTTAATGCTAGTATCAGTGGAGTTTTGTAGACGGGCGCTAAAAGACGAACAATGTGAAAACCCTAGAGTGTGTCCACCCGAAAGTGTGACTAAATCTTTGACGTTTAATCCTCTTTTAGCAAAACTTTGAATAAGGGTTGTGGTATTGGAAAAGGGAGATGGCAAGTTTATAGTTTCGTTAGCTTTTGATACTCGCCCGTCTTTCCTTCCCTTTAGTACATGCCACCATGGACCTCGAGACTGTATAATTGGACGTCGATTAAGAATTTACAAAAAAGATCTAAATTAAAAGAATAATAAGAATAAAGTTACCATTGCTACTACATCTCTTGCAGCAATCGCTAGTACATCAGAACAGGAAACTGTACGAGGGCATGCTTTTTCAAGCTTTGTCTTGGCATCATCAATTACATAAAATGATCGAACTGACACATTTGGAGGTCCATCTTTTTCTGCCTTATTTCCAGGAGTTGAGTCAAGCAATAATGATGCATCACATCCCTGTTTGATCATAAATGCAACACACTATTAGATTATGATGAACTAGGTACATGTGTGTGCAAGTGAGTGGAAGTTGCAACATACCCTTATGAAACAGTCATGAAAGAACATCCTTAGAAGGCGGGCCGGGACTTTAGGGTCGTAGATAGAAGCATTGCGAATTGTTTGGAAAATAATACTTTCTGCCTGTGGACATGTTTGATCGTAGTAATGAGCATTAAGTGCTGCTCTTGAAAATGGAACCACAGCTAGTATAAGAAGAAATGCCACAACTGCCGAAATAGTGATTTTAGACATTTCTTAAAATTGGAGATGTTGGTATAACAGTTGGGGATGATGAACTCCATTGAAATGTTACAGTATATATAGGACTTGTCGAAAGTAGATGGATATGTATGCAGATGAGGATTGTAATGTACTTTCAAGTTACTCAAATGGAGGTCTAACAGCTTTGTTGGGCTTCTAAACAAAGAAATAATGGTGGAATATACAATTGAAGGAAATTTGTTTAATGGAAATTAGTGTGGAGACATGATAAAATAAGGGATTTGCAGGTGTGAAACTGTGGAGTAAGAATGGTTAGAATGTAGCAATCAGTTGCAAGGTCAAATAAAACAGTTGGTAGAAGATGAAGTACTTGTACGTTTAGTACTTTGCTGGCTTTCTATATTTGGAAAAAAATAGGAAATGAACTTATTGTAAAAGGGATTGCCTTGCAGTTGGTTTTGTTTTGTTTTGTTTAAGCAACATATCTAACATGACCACACCTGTTCATGTTAATTAAATTGAAAACCATTTGACACCTCAAGACTAAACTATGTTTTGCTGAAAAAGTATGAATAGAATATGTGTGCAGATTTTGCTTTTTCGGTTGAAGCAATTTTTGTTTTTAAGTTAAGGTATAGTAGTCATTCCGTGATCTTCTCTTTATACATGTAGCTTACACAATTGTGCAATTGCAGATTTGCAGTTATCTTTTTGGGTTTTAGGTTAAGGTTTAGATATAGTGATGGAAGTATGGAACGTGTTTTCACTCTCGAAAAATCAGTGAGTTCCATAACAAAATCTTGTTATTCAGGAAAAGTGCATGTAAATAACCTTTACAAATGTAAATAATCTAAATGGATTTCAGTCTAGCTAAATAACCACCACTCAATGTGTCTTGGGGTTGGCCTTGTGGTTAGTCACTCTGATAAAGTTTTAGGGGCCCGTTTGGTTTGGGGGTATGGAATGGGTTTTGAATTGACAAGACATTTCTTATTTGTTTGGTTGGTTCTTTTGAATTGAGGAATGGAGTTTGGAATCAAAAAGTGATAGTTTGCTATGTAGGTGGGTTTCAAGTAGGTATATGTACTTTTGTGGGCCATCTTAATTTTTTCTCTCTATAGATGTGGATCCCACTATAATTTTCACATTTTCTTTTTACTATTTTATCATCCAAAATACTATATTTTATTTAAAAATTATTATAAAATATATTTAAAAAAAATATAATTTCTCTCTCCTAAACCTACCTCAAATCCAAATTTTATACCAAATCCAAATCCTAATCCAACCCCACTTATAAACCAAACGGACCCTAGGTTTTCGAATTTCACTAGAGATATGGGTGAATAGGAGTGGTCAGGCTAAGGATCGATAACGGTCATGAAATACACCGGTTAGACCGCATACACGAGTCAAATATCCACTCCCCCTGAACAACTTGAATATGAAAAAGCACATTCATTTTATTCCAGTTTTTAATTTTAATCTACACTATGCCACTAAGAGCTTTATTAATGAATGGTTCACGATATCGAATGATGCAAAGACTTTGTATAAACTTGATTCTTACTGAAAATAACCCTTTTGATTAGTGTTATGAGTAGGGGTAAGCATAATAGATCATCGAATCAAAAACCGGACTGAATGTATTTTGGTCCAATCCTTGGTCCACCTGGACCGGACCGACTCGGACTTGGACATAACATTTCGGTCCGGTCCATGGTTTGAAGTTTTGGACCAAATGGGTTTTCGATCAGGTCTTGTCTTGGTAGGTCCGATCCGGTTTCAGACCGTGGTATGCCCTAGTCTCGAGTATGTCACATGAACAATATAAAGTTTAACCATTTATATATGCTTTAGCGTATATTGACTGATTGATGAACGTTCTAAATTAATAAAAACATAATTTATTCTAGAAAATATAAAATATAATAAAAATTTAAAAAAAAATTGTGTAAAATTTAATTAAGAAAATGTATAAAATATAAAGTATATACGAATGAATATCTTTGCAATTTTTTTTTTTTTTTTTTTTTTTTTTTTTTTTTTTTTTTTTTTTTTTTTTTTTTTTTTTTTTTTTTTTTTTTTTTTTTTTTTTTTTTAAAGACAACAATATATTAACATAAAAACAAAACATTACAAACAAAAGTCATTCAACTTTCATAATCGAGCCGATTAAAGAAAGCGGGATCCTACAAACAAAACTTATGCAAATTACAAATTAGTTAATGTTATCTACACTACAATAATAACTATAAGAACAACAATGATACGATTTCAGTATATTCTCACAATGATACGATTTCAATTATATTCTGCAAATCCAATTAGCTTTAAACAAATTCATGAACACCTTTCATTCCAAGGCAATTCTGTTATTTATGTTGTGAACCGTAAAATTGATTGCCCTACAAATGTTTTACAGTAAATTAAGTGAATTTGTTTGGATTATCATTTTATTTATTTTTTGTTATTTTCATATAATTAATTGGAATATGTTCAAAAAAAAAAATTGGAAACTTTGGAAGACTGGTGGCAATATTAATCAAAGACAAAAAAACAAAGGGTAGTGAGGTAAAATGAAAGGGCGCTGAATGGTCCAGCACAAAAAGAACCACTCCGAGACCCCTTTATCTCTACCAAAACACATAGTTAACTGAACGATTCAGCATAAACCTCTGGATAGTCCGGTTCAGCAGCTATCAAAAGTGACCCGTTGATTATATATGCAAAGACCACAACCGAGTTTAACGGAGAACACGTTCAAAAAAAAAGAGTTTAACGGAGAACTGGTCACGTTTCACCTAACCAAACCATGGTCAGGTCATGAGGAGGGGTCCACCCACCCAATATTAGCATGCGCCATCTCACTCTCTGGGGACCCACTTGATGGACCACATTTGCCAATGGGAACCCACTTGGATGACCCCACTTTGCACGTGTCATTGCCTAACCCCTCACGTGCTCCCCTCACCCAACCCCAGATACCCACCCCACCCCTTTTTCTTATCTAACTTTCCACCAATTATTTCATTTTTTGTAACACACACAAAAAAGACAAGAATAATATAGATAAAAAAACAAAGATATTACGTATAGCTTATGAAATTAACTGAAACTAAAATTCTGTGTTATTCATGACAAAATTTATCTAAGATGAAAGTTTAGAAGAGGGGCTTTGATCCTTCGAGGAACCAACCATGAATTCAAGTTCTCTTTTCTCGTATATCTTTAACCAATAATCCTTAGGCACTTGACTTGAATTTGAACTTGAACTCGGTGCCGATTTTGTCAAAACTTTCCCCGACTTGTCTTCGCTTTCGCTACTGTTAGATATCGATCCTGACGACGTTTGAACACCCTCTACACCACTAGCACCCGAATGATCGCTCGCTTGCATTGCGGACACGTAACTAGACATGGGCACATTAAAAACCGGTGTTGCACTAGCTGGTATTGCCCACAACTGTGGTACGTGGGCTGAAGATGGTGCGCCGCTTGGTGGAATCATGAAGAAAGTTCCACCTTGCGGCGCACCCATAGTCCACACAGGCATAAGACCCTGTGGCACAACTGGTGCCACAGGGGCAAAACCTGAATCATTCACATCGTAAAACTCGCTATTACCACCTCTTTTTCGTTTCCTACCATCACCCTCTTCACCATTACTCGATGTAGTAGTAGTAGTAGGAATCTTTAACGTCCCATTAACATTAACCGCGATAGCAGGCACAGTCCCAGTACCCGTAGCTCGAATAATAGCCTCTTCAGCATGCTCCAACAACCACCTAATAGTCTCACCATCAGACTTATGCCCAAGTTCACGAGTTAGCTGAAATATCCTAGCAGCACATGTTGCAGGCATACGTATCCTTCGACCACGACCTTCAACTTTCGTATGACGGTCTTTAGTACTCTTACGAGGTACTTGTGCAACCATTTGTTTTGTTTCATGGTTTTCCATCATTGGTTCTTCCTTAAAGAAAGTTATTTCCACTGGAGCTGGTGGATCTTCTAGCAATGGTTCAGTAACAACTTCTTTTTCTTCAGATTCCATATTCTCGTTATCATTAATTGATGNACCTTTTTCTTATCTAACTTTCCACCAATTATTTCATTTTTTGTAACACACACAAAAAAGACAAGAATAATATAGATAAAAAAACAAAGATATTACGTATAGCTTATGAAATTAACTGAAACTAAAATTCTGTGTTATTCATGACAAAATTTATCTAAGATGAAAGTTTAGAAGAGGGGCTTTGATCCTTCGAGGAACCAACCATGAATTCAAGTTCTCTTTTCTCGTATATCTTTAACCAATAATCCTTAGGCACTTGACTTGAATTTGAACTTGAACTCGGTGCCGATTTTGTCAAAACTTTCCCCGACTTGTCTTCGCTTTCGCTACTGTTAGATATCGATCCTGACGACGTTTGAACACCCTCTACACCACTAGCACCCGAATGATCGCTCGCTTGCATTGCGGACACGTAACTAGACATGGGCACATTAAAAACCGGTGTTGCACTAGCTGGTATTGCCCACAACTGTGGTACGTGGGCTGAAGATGGTGCGCCGCTTGGTGGAATCATGAAGAAAGTTCCACCTTGCGGCGCACCCATAGTCCACACAGGCATAAGACCCTGTGGCACAACTGGTGCCACAGGGGCAAAACCTGAATCATTCACATCGTAAAACTCGCTATTACCACCTCTTTTTCGTTTCCTACCATCACCCTCTTCACCATTACTCGATGTAGTAGTAGTAGTAGGAATCTTTAACGTCCCATTAACATTAACCGCGATAGCAGGCACAGTCCCAGTACCCGTAGCTCGAATAATAGCCTCTTCAGCATGCTCCAACAACCACCTAATAGTCTCACCATCAGACTTATGCCCAAGTTCACGAGTTAGCTGAAATATCCTAGCAGCACATGTTGCAGGCATACGTATCCTTCGACCACGACCTTCAACTTTCGTATGACGGTCTTTAGTACTCTTACGAGGTACTTGTGCAACCATTTGTTTTGTTTCATGGTTTTCCATCATTGGTTCTTCCTTAAAGAAAGTTATTTCCACTGGAGCTGGTGGATCTTCTAGCAATGGTTCAGTAACAACTTCTTTTTCTTCAGATTCCATATTCTCGTTATCATTAATTGATGCCATAGACTAGGAAATAAAAGTATAATATTTGCAATGAAGGTGTGTAGGTGGAAAAATGGACAAGAGGGTGATTTAGTTGACTGGTTTTCAAGCTAATTCATATGTCATAAATATGGAGTGTAACAGAAATGAAGTAACTTGTTATTATGACAAAAAATAAATAAAACAAAAATTATATATTTATGATAAAAACACAGAGACACATAAAAAGGTGAACATGAACTAAAAAACCCTAGGAGACCCACTTATCCTTTGCTAGAAAAGAGGGACCCCCTAGAAAAGTGTTTCTTTTTTGTAAGGTAAGTCAACGGTTCAGATTTAAGTTGTAGTTGGTTGCAGTAAGATTGTGACACGTGGTGCTATGTTGGAGTATAATTTTTGGTGGTTTGATCGGTAGGTAACGTCACAATAGACTTTGAGTACGAGTGGAAATTCGTCACCTTTATATCGTTTTCTAAGTTTAGCTTGGGCTTGATTGAATCTAGCCCATCTCTGAAATATGCAAAGAAAACAAAAACCAAAATTTTAGAATGGTAAAGATAGATGGAAGAAAATATGAAAAAAATATTTGAAACTTAATATCATAAGAGCATGGGGTGCATTGTGGTGTCATGGTCTGGTGTTGTGAAAATGTGTTGTCACCGTATCATTTTTTCTTATAATACAAGAATCTATCACTTAACACAAAACACATCTCTTTAATATAAAGTGGTGTCATAAGTCCACACATAACCAAATAAAACACAAATACAACACAAAAAAAAAAAAAAAAAGGAAAAACTGACGGTGTAAGCTGGTGATGATGGCGCAAACCTCCATGGCACAAGAGACGGTGGTATGGTTTGTGGCGCCATAGGTTGGGTTGGTGCCATGTCACGAAGCCACCAGCCAACCGTACCTTGGCCTCTAAAAATCTAAGGCATGCGTGAAAGTAGATGTGGTAGTCTAATCTATAAACGATTTGGCTTATCCTAGTCTGACGAGTAGTAAAAGAAAAGAAACAAACAGAAGAATCAAAAAGACGAAAATATAGCTATGTATTCTAGTAACACATTAATAAACCACAAAGAAATAAGCAAAAGCTATATACAAGTCTTACTATTACCGTGTTTTAAATAAGGAATGCACATGATTATTACACATTAGTAAGCAATAAGCAGTTACAGGGCAACTCTCCTTTGGCATATCATATAATCCAATGAGTCACATGATTAACGGTCTCATGCAACCTATGAATTTTGTTACAATGTACATGCCAATAGAGGGTCACCCTTTAACTGGTCTCGCTTGAGGAGGTCCATCGTTCTCGTCATCTCAATCTCTGGTTTTGTGGCTCAGTCATGTAACGATCTTTTGTTTCCTTTTATACATATTTAGGTGATGGAATAAACTAGTGACTCGGCATATGCCGAAGAAGCTGCTTGTGCCTTTATTAAAGTGCTTTTCATATGTTCTTGTCATACTTTATACACTTTTCCAGTACAAGACTTTTCTGAAAATTATACAGAACTTTGTTTTCACAAGGATGATTTCCTAGTAAAATCATCTTGCAAATCAAAAGCATATTTCATACAGTAATTTATGATTACATTAAGAGCAATGTACGTTGAGAATAACGTGTAATTATAAAATGTGAAATCATGATTAAATTATGCATTTTATTTTGATGTAGAAAAAAAGGCCTATAATGGTCAGCATATGCATTAGCATCAAAAGAAACACGACTTTCTACTTTTCTAGTTGTTACTATTCCATTCAAAGTGAATTTGATTCCTTCCAAAGCTGGTTTTATACCACAAATATATATATATATATATATATATATATATATATATATATATATATATATATATATATATATAGGGTCCCTTTCTTGCGAGAACCGTCTTATCTGCAAGAACTGCGAGAACCACCCTTTTACAACTAATAATACACAATGTACATTATTTAATGCTCCATAGCATTTTGTTATTTTTATTTAATTCAAAAGGGTATAATAGTAAAAAACATTT
>LBNU01022020.1:52534-66226 GCA_014162995.1 Artemisia annua | reverse complement strand
TTTTTTTTTTTTTTTTTTTTTTTTTTTTTTTTTTTTTTTTTTTTTTTTTTTTTTTTCTCTTTCCAAATAGGCAAAGGTGCATACATATTTTTTTCCCTCCAAATAGTTAAGGTGCATACATGTTTTCAATTAGTCAAAGTGCATACATGTTTTTTTCCAAATATTCAAGGTGCATACATGTTTTTTTAGCTAACACTTTTTTTTTATCAACCTACCAATATTTTTATAAACACAAATTAAAGAACATAAATCATTATAAAAAGAAAAACAAAATTGATATACTTAAATGTTACATTTCACTTGATTACAAGTACAAAAACACATGCAATAATCATATATCTCCAAAAGTCGCAAATTGTCTTCATGGATAATCGTGTTTATTCACTTCCCGGTCTAAAATGATATCATCATCTTCATCAATCAATCTGAAACAAGCATGCACGAAAATAATTAAACCACAAACAAGTAAGAAACGAAAATTAATCACAACAACTAGCATAACGCATATGCACAATCTTGTGTATATTAAACTAAGGATGTAAACATGTTTTTTAATCATAAACACAAAACATACATGTTTTATAATCCGAAACACAAAACATATATGTTTTATACGTAAACATACATGTATCGTTCCAAAACATATATGTTTTATTATCCACACACAAAACATGTATGTTTTTTTTAACCTATACTAATCCCAACAAAACGTTATAAAATTTACTTTTGATCAAAACCTTATTAAATAATGATTTCACTTACCATTCAAATAAATGCTCCAATAAACTAAAGATAACAGTCAATTAGACTTTTGATGGGTAAATGCCTACTTCGTCTCTATTCAGTCATGAACCATAATGACTGACTTTATGGGAAACACCTAAAGTAGAATTGATGAGTATTTGGTAATTTGTCTTGCAATAGTTTTTAAACCCAATATCAGTTCCTCAACAATAAAAAAGTTAATACGGATTACCAATCAGACATTCTACAATTTTCTATCAAGTAATATTTTCCCAGTTCCTTCTTTGTTTCTCAAACTTCCCTTTTGGCTCCTCAAAAACTTTATACAAATCAAACCTATCTCTATAACTAGAACAAGAGAAATAATATCAAATATCTTGGGTTTCTCAATTTAAGAAAAGATTTATGAAGATTAACAAAAAACCGCAAGAAAGAAGAAAAAAACGAAATAAATTAAGCCTTACCCGTGGCCTTACAAACAAGATCGTGAGCCGAAATTAACAAGAGAATTAGAAGAGGCTGTATTTGATTGGCATCTCGAGGGTCAGATAAAAAAGTGGCTATGTTTGGTTTCTTTGGTTCCAATTAGGGTTTCTTTGTTGTAGTTTTTAGAGTTTGGGGGGAGGCTGATGTTGTAGATCTGGTTTCTACAATGGTCATGGAGAAAAGAAAAGGACGTCTCAGATCTGGTAAAAAGGGAGAGAGAGAGATCCGATTTGTGGGGAGTGATTTTGGTTAAAATATTGATATAGACGGTTTTAACAAAAATTATATGATTGTGATATACCTTAATTACCCTTACACTATTTACATCCATCTACATGATCTTTAAGTTATTTACATATATGGCACATTCATTTTTGACCATTGATCAATTAATCCAATGGCTAAAAAGTGGTTTTCGCAGTTCTTGCAGATAAGAGTGGTTCTCGTAAGAAAGTTACACTATATATATATATANATGGACATATGATATATATGGATCGCACCCAACACAGATTTGAGAAGAGTTAGTCTTCCACCTATAGATAGAGTCTTTAGTTTCCACCTAGACAAACGAGCCTCCATACCCTCGATGATTTCATTCCAAGACTGTACCCGCGACATAAGACCTCCCACTCTAGAACCAAGATATTTGAAAGGCGTTTTTAGAACCATACAACCAATCTTGGCTGCAGCCTGCTCAACCACGCTATCATCCACCGAAATCCCCATAAGCTTACTCTTATTCATATTAATACGGAGACCCGAGGCACGGTGAAAAACATCCAAAACCCGTGTAATCGTACTGATATTGGACTGGTTCCAATGCCCCATAAAAATGGCATCATCCGCATAAAATAAATGGGAGATTTGAAGAGAAGAACCTAACTTCATCCCTTTAAAAAACCCAGCATCCACCACTCTTTGAAAAGAAATATGAAGGCTTTCCATGACCAGAATAAAAAGAAAGGGAGACAACGGGTCACCTTGCTTAAGGCCTTTGTAAAACTGAAACTCTTGTGTAGGGCTACCATTAACTAGCACCGAACCCCTTGATGACTGAAGACAACTTTGAATCCATCTACACCATTTCTCACCAAAACCAAACTTCTTCAAAATGTCGTCAATAAATTCCCATCTAACTGAATCATAAGCCTTTTCAAAATCGACCTTGAAAACCATAGCTTGTTTCTTCCTCTTCTTACACCACTGAACTAACTCATTCAGAATAAACGGACCGTCCAATATTTGTCTGTCCGTCATAAAAGCAGATTGGATTTCATTGACAAGATCACCTAAAACTGTAACAAGACGATTAGCCAAGATCTTTGCAACAATTTTATACACACTCCCAACAAGACTAATAGGCCTGAAATCCTTAACCATGTTAGCATTTGTAATCTTCGGAATTAAGGTAATAAAACAAGAATTACCACCTTTAGGGATACTCCCATGAATAAAGAACCACTTAACTGCGTTGACAACATCCCTTTCAATGAGATTCCAATATCTACGATAAAAACCAAACGTAAAACCATCTGGCCCGGGAGCTTTATCAACGCCACAATCCCACACCGCCTTTTTCACCTCCTCAATTGATACCTCACCTTCTAAATACTCGTTCTGTTCAGAAGTAATACGATTCACAAAATCCATTTCCAACCTAATATCTAGCTGCCTAGATTGTTCGAAACGATTCTGAAAATGTAAAAAGAATTCTTTCTTGACAAGATGAGGGGAGTCTAGCCAAATTCCATCCGCCAACACACCACGAATAGTAAGCCGGCTTCTTTTTTTGTTGAGCACACCATGATAATATTTAGAGTTTTCATCACCCTCAATAGCCCATCTAATTTTCGCTTTTTGAGCTACTTCCAAAGTTTCAGCCTTCTCCATCTCTTGAATTAAACGAACAACTTCCATTCTACGGTTTGTTACAAAATCTGTACCATCACCTCTATCAATATCCAAATCCAAGGAATTAAGTTCGGTCTTAAGGTTCCTCATCCCACACTTCTTCCTCTCTTTATATAGACAATTCCACTTCCGAATCTTCTCTTTCAAAAATCGTAACTTATTCATGAAATTGGTATAATTGTTATTTCCACATATGTTCGCCTCTTTCCATGAATCTTCAACAAGCTTATCAAAACCATCAATTTCAAACCAGTAATGATAAAACTTGAACGGACTCGGACCATAATCACAATGAACCTCCCGCATCAAAATTGGTCGATGATCAGACAAATACCTATCCAAAGAAATAGATGAAATGGTAGGACAAACACACATAAGATTATCAGAAATGAGAAAACGATCGAGTTTGCTCATCTTCTTAGCGGATCTATGGCACCACGTAAACGAGCATCCACCTAGAGGCACCTCAACTAAACCCGCATTAGTAATAAAATTATTAAACACCTCCGCACCTTGTTTATTAAAAACTGACCCAAATCTTTCGCTACAATCTCGCACTTCATTGAAATCTCCCATCATAACGACTTCGCCATTCCAATTACAAATAACAGACAATAAGTAGTCCCATAACATCCTCTTGTCCCTTAATTCCTGAGGAGCATAAACACATATAATAATTAAACTCTTACCATTAGGCACCCATATACCTCGGGCAATAATGAAGAAATCCGAAACGGTCACATTGAGCTTCTGAAACATATTTGGATCCCAAATGCATAAAATCCCACCTGAGTTACCAACAGCTTCACTATATACGTAGTCAAAAGCAAAATTCCCCCAACACCTCTTAATACACCAAAGATCGATGTTCGCCATTTTTGTTTCTTGTAACGAAACAAAATTCACCTTATTAGAAACACACAACTCCTTAACCCAATCTTTTTTAGCCTTTTGGGCAAGGCCTTGAATGTTCAGTGATAAAAAATTCATCGATGGACATCGTTCACTCCTTGTGAATCAATGATATCATCCAAATTTTTAATGCAACCCTTCATATCATATCCCATGATTTGTCCAACAGTAACCAATTCATCAAACAATTGAACAATAGAACCTATCGAACGTGGTGCAACTGATTTCTTAAAGTGGCCCGAGCATGTAGATTCGTTAGCATCAGTACTCATATCATTACGGACACGAGTTTGTTTCTCCACAAAACCTCCATCTTCTTTACCTTTACTAATACTATTCCTTTCCGACGCATTATCACGAACATCAACAGGTACGCCACCATCATCATTTGGAGTAGTAGTGTAATCCTTAGATTTGTTCTTCGAACCAGAGTTCTTAGCTCCAAAAACCGTATCTTTCTCGTGACTACTATGAAGGAACTCACCACTTTCTTTTTTAGACCCTTTACTAGTGTTTGAATGTACATCAGAAACAACTTTATCATTTCTTGGTGTAAAACCAGGAGGAAACTTCAAGCTATCATCTAAGCTAGATTCTTTATTGTTGTCCTCTTTTTTCTTGTTAAGAAGGTCATAAAGGTTAAAAGGATCTTCTGATCTCGCCTCATTTTTCCCAACGGAAACCTCTTCTACATTGGTGTTGGGCGGTTCCTCCTCAAATTTGGTATCAGAAACGACTACACTGTCACTATCTCCTTCCAAATCTTCAACATTTTTCAGATCATCTCCGTTAGTTTCACCTGCAAATGTTTCATCATCGGTGTCATTTTTCTCATTATCATCCACAAAATCAGGTACCCAACCAGGAACCTCTTTAGCTCGCACCCAAAACACCTTACCACGGTATATGACTTTAAACGACTCAAAGATATTGGCTGTATCATTCGTGTTGATGCAAACTCTTTTCGTGTGGAAATTCCCATCCTCCTGATCATCGACATGAATTAAAGCACCCCATTTAGAGGCAATTCGCTTAAATGTATTCTCGGACCACATCTTTAAAGGAATGCCCTCTATCTCAACCCACGTAACCCTCCCGTCAATGGTGAAATCATTTGATGCTTGATGAAGCCGTATTGCTTGCAGGTATTCCACAGATCCTTGGCAGTATATTGATCTGGGAAGTTGGTGACAAACACAGACGTTGAGATCTTCTCTACATCATCCTCCTTGGATCGCTGAGTACCCATAAATGAACCGGGGTTTGTGAAAAAAGTTACTGAAAATAGGTTTAAGGAAAATAGGACAATTGGGTTTGAAAAAGAAAATTAGAGATTGAAAAACGTTTTGGAAGACAACTGAGGGTTGCCGGAAGTCGCAATACTAGATGGGCACTTAATTAGAAATAAGATGAAAAATACTAGATAGGCGCTTATATATATATATATATATATATATATATATATATATATATATATATATATATATATATATATATATATATATATAGGGGAGCGTTATTGTAGTGTACACTCTTAAAATAGAAAACATAGGCACTCTTTTGAACCGTTGGATGTATCGATCTAGATGAGATTTGAAGTTATTAGGAATTAATTGGAAAATTAAAGAGGCAATGGCATTCTTGTAAATTAATAGAAAAGGAGGGCCATTTTGGTAAGGAAACTTTTAGCAGCTTTAATGTCACCATTATTATGTATTCTCATTTATTTAAATTAAAAAGTCAGTTTCTGGATTTTTTTTTTTTTTCCTAATTCATGATACGCATGATTGCATGAATCCATTTCCTGATTATGAAAGTATTGACATGCATGACCTTGTTTTATATATTGATATTTAATTAGTATTACACACACGAATTTGTGTAATGACACACTTGCACACAATTGAAATACACACAAATTTTTTTAGCTAAATACATTGACATACTTGCACACAAATAATGTATTATTTACACACACGAATTTTTTAATTGGTACACAATTGACGTAATATTGACACACACACACACACACTAATTTTTTAGCGAAATATATTGAGACACTTGCACACAATACTTATTATTGACACACACACAAATTTTTTAATTGGTACACAATTGACATAATATTGACACACACTAATTTTTTAGCTAAATATATTGACACACTTGCACACAAGACTTATTATTGACACACACACCAATTTTTTAATTGACACACGAATTTTTTTAGCTAAATACATTGACACACAATTGACGTATTATTGACGCACACACGAATTTTTTAGCTAAATACATTGACACACTGACATATTATTGACACACACATGAATTTTTTAATTGGCACACAATTGCCACATACTTGACACACACACGATTTTTTTTTTATCAAAATACATTGACACACTTGCACACAATAAACTTATTATTGACACACACACGAATTTTTTAATTGGCACACAATACATATTATTGATACACATACGAATTTTTTGAATATGTTGATATACTTGCACATAACTTTTTGTAATTCACACACAATTGACGTATCATTTACTCACACGAATTTTTTAGCTAAATATGTTGACACATAATTAATTAAAACGTAACATGTAGATACACTAAAAACACTACTGTATCAAGTAAATTGATAAAATACTCCGTAAATAATAAGTAAAAGGTAGAAGGTAAAGATACAAATTGGTAGAAAGTAAAGAATCGATTGGTACAAAGTAAAAATACAGTCACACTCCATCAGTCCATCTAATACACATCACTTGAATCTCTTAATACACATCCAAAACAAGAATCCCTTAAACAAATATATTAAAGGCAAACCGATTAAAAGATTCAAACTGTTTGATCGAGGCGCAAACCGAACATCGTGAAGATACAAAGCAGTGAAGCACCTATAGAAACCAATCTAAAATCACTGTTGAACTCCACACAAGATTTCTTTTACCTTTAATAATAAAAATCAAATGCAAAAAGTCAAAAGTAAAAAAGTCACTATAAACATTTCTTTTACCTTTAATAAAAAAAAAACTAATCAAAACGACCCTTGAGGTTACGTTGGTTACGGTTGTGGACACCAAATTTTGTCTTTATCGGAAATTTGTGTAGATTTATTTGATGTTTTCGGTTTTGTTCTTGATTTGCAAAAGGGAGAATGAGATTAAGAGTATATTTGTATAGATGGGTGAAGATTGAAGAAGAAGAGATGGAGTTTTGGGAGAAAGAGAGAGAAATGGGGGGTTTATTAAATGACGGCAGTTTTATTTTTTAATGATATGGTGGACTAGGTTATGTTAAAAATAAGGATGAGTTAAATACCTAGAATACCCTTAGAATTAAATAATAGTTTTAGATTAATTTAAATGTTTAATTTCCACTTGTCAAGTTCTAATTGGTGCCTATTGTTCACAATTTTAAGATGTTCACCACATGAACGCAAATCTATATATATATATATATATATATATATATATATATATATATATATATATATATATATATATATATATATATATATATATATATATATATATATNTTTGTCGCTCAATCATGTAAAGATCTTTTGTTTCCTTTTATACATACTTAGGTGATGGAATAAACTAGTGATTTGGCATATGCCGAAGAAGCTGCTTGTGCCTTTATTAAAGTGCTTTTCATATGTTCTTGTCATACTTTATACATTTTTCCTTAGTTTCAGTACAAGACTTTTATGAAAATTATACAGAACTTTGATTTCACAAGGATGATTTCCTAGTAAAATCATCTTGCAAATCAAAAGCATATTTCATACAGTAATTTATGATTACATTAAGAGCAATGTACGTTGAGAATAACGTGTAATTATAGCATGTGAAACCATGATTAAATTATGCATTTTATTTTGATGTAGAAAAAATGGCCTATAATGGTCAGCATATGCATTAGCATCAAAAGAAACACGACTTTCTACTTTTCTAGTTGTTACTATTCCATTCAAAGTGAATTTGATTCCTTCCAAAGCTGGTTTTATACCACAAATATTTTTTTTCAGTTGATTTTGGTTCTATAATAGTCAAGGTATAATGTCAAGTACCTATTGAAGAAAATCTTTTGAGATTTGGGGATGGGTTTATAAGGGCATATCCTATGGTTATTCGGCATTTCTTTTTATCATGAACTTTGTTACTTGAGAGACAATATGCGACATCTCGATCCACTATGTTCGTGATATTCATTATGATTTATGAGTACCCCTCCAAATATCATATATATTGTTTGGCCTGAAATTATTTTCAGTTTTGCATAAGAACTCGTATCTCAAAAGAATTGAAAGAACAATGCGTTTCTTACACGGGAGAATTGGAGAAAGAATGAACCGAGCATTAGACAACATTAGTACTATTAGATTTAGAATATCCTCTATTGGCTATCATGACTAGTTCATTTGTTTTCCGAGTCCAATTGTTTGCCCTAGGTTTGTTAGCCTAAGTTACATTTTTGCGCCGTGCTAAAAATAAGAAAACAATGGAGGAGCCTATAAAAAGGTTATATATAGTGTCGATTTTGGGATTACCTATAATTTCTTAAGATTACAAATTCACTTATTTTGTTTCAAAATGTAACACTTCATTAAGTATGAATTCAGTGTTTTTAAAACGGATCAACCTGTCGAACCGGTTCGGTTGGCTAGGGTAAACCGGTGAAGTCAAACCTGGTGCCAACTGGAAAAACTGGTCAAAAATTGATGAAACCGGACAACCGATCAAAAAACCAACAACCATTTCATTTTGCTTTTTATTTATTTATTTAATTATGTTTTCAATGTTTTGTGAACTATTGATATTTTTGTACAAGTGGCGTGACTTTAAATAGCAGCTTATACACTATTGTCACTAGAAAATTACATATCCGGTTTTGAAAACGGTTAAACCGGTCGAATTAGTGAACCGATAAAGAAGTCGATTTGATCTCCGGTTCGAATCACAAAACCTTAGGTATGATGATCATGATTGAGATTTGAAAAGTGTTTTCAACTTTTCTTATTGGCTATAAATAAGGCACATGTTTATATAGTTTGAGCATGTTATGTCAAACATGAAACCAAGGTGCATTTTTAGTCTCTCGTTCCAACAACAGTTACTTTTATCAAACATTATCTATATATAACTTATACCTTTGAGTCGTAAGTTATAAATGTAAGGGTGCGTTTGGTTTATAGACGGGATTAGAATTCGATTTGGATTTGGGAGAAAAAGATGAGGATTCTATCATTATTGACTCAATTGGTAAGGTTGTACAATACAATCCCGTGTTAAAGACTCTCTCTGATTTGAAAATTGGAATATCACGTTGTTCTCCTAATTCTTACCGTTTCCAGTTCATTGCGTCTTATGCTGGGGTTTGATACCGCAATCTGTTTCCGGTACAATTTTTAAACTTAATAATTTGAATCTACAAGCATTGTGTTGTGATGTTTTGCATTTTGTTATTCAGAATCAATTTGGAATAACAACTCCAAATTAATTTGTTGCTCTGTTTCCATCAGTAACTCATAATCGCTTATGCCCTAAACAACTACGATATCACCTCCCAAAACAATATAAAAAGATGGTCAAATCTTATTTGCAACCTATCATTCCAATGACATTATAGAGTTCAGGATTAGCTAAAAATAAAGAATAAGAAACACATTTTCTCGGCCAAAAAGTTATTATTGGGCCGTGTTGGCCCAAGCCCAAATTAAAAATGGTAACCGAACCGAAAAATAATATGAGTTACAATTGCAAAAGAAAATCTTTTTGTTACTGAAGTAGATGCATATGTAAGAATTGTTTGATATTTACTCAGCTACTCGGACTATGTTGAGTAATTCTACATTTGTAGACACGATTTAGGTAAGCAATAAGCAGTTACAGGGCAACTCTCCTTTGGCATGTCGTATAAGAACAATGAGGCAGATCATTAGAAATATCACGCACCTACATATTTCATTTGGAACACTCATGCCAATAGAGGGTAGCCCTTTAACTGATCTAGCTTGATGAGTAATGCATAAACTGCAACAGCTCTTTAAATTTTCAGCTAGAGCTTGCAATGACTTGGTTGGTTTGACTGTCTTAGATTTTATTTATATGCGCTTGAGAGAAGGGATAAACCATTGAGGAATCGGCATATGCCTGCATAAAAGGGAATGCTTATGCCTTTGAAAATGCCTTTTTTCTTGTTCCCTATCATATTTGTTATTTTGTCTGTTGGGGAGCACAAATTTACATTACCTAATATAAGACCTTTTGTGAGAGTTCTTTGGATTCTAAGTATTTAAGTAAGTAATCTTAATTTGAAAAGCACCAGGAGAATTAGAGAATCCATTTGAAAAAAAACGGATCCAGGAATCTATACAAAGAATCGTACCATGTAGTCATGCATTGTAATTTTCTGTATCCATTATTATTAGTAAGAATTAAAATTGATGATATGGTGAAATTTATGGGAGGAATTTCAGGTTGCATATTTTCACTAGTTCCTGACTTTGACTTTTGTACATATATGTGTCATTATTAATCTTAATAGCCTTGTAACTGTCTTTTATGGTTCTCAAATAAGCCTTGTAACCAGAGGTATATTTCGGGTTAGGTCATGTTTCTTTTTTTTTGTTGCATCTGAATCTCCACTTCCTAATAAAATATTGTTTTTTTTTTTTTTTTTTTTTTTTTTTTTTTTTTTTTTTTTTTTTTTTTTTTTTTTTTGGGCCCACAATTTTCACTTATTTGGTCTATCCTACTAGAGAGTAAATTTGGGTGTCTTCCCCATTAAGAGGTATTAAGAGAAGGGAGGGTCCGCCATCTTTCTACATATAGAAAAAAGAAACAAAGCCTTACTCTATTATAGCATGGGTACATTTTATGTTGCTCTCTCCATTCTCATTGATGGATCTATGATTATTTAGGTGAGTCCCACTTAAGGAATCACCCGCTTTCATCTTCATGGAACGAAGCTTATGCTATGAATCACACAAGATTTTAAGTTCACACGTGTTCTGTTCATTTGAGTATATCAAAAAAGCATATTTAAAGGTTGGTTAGTTATCTTGTTATGTTATCTGTAGTTTTGGTTCAGAATACGACTGTGTCTTTAACATTGCTAGTTTGTATATCGTGATTCTTGACATTAATATTCCCATTTATCTATGAAGGCTGACTATTACCTGCTTACTTACTGGCTGACTTGCCAGTTGATTACCGGTAAATAAACTGGTTCTAGAAACACTTTGGTTAAGTAAAAGTTTGAGATGAAAAACAATATAACATGCCTATAACAAAAAGCCGAAAAACACCTTTCGTAAAAATATTCTTATAACACACTACTTAAAACGTCACTTTATCCAAAACAAAAACAAAAAAATAATAAGAAAACACACAACAACGCTCGTTATCACCGTAGCGCGGTATCTATAACGTGCGAGCCGCAAAGTCGTTGCAGTATGGCATCACCACCTTTCATACTCCCTCACCACCATAACCACCACTGCAACTACCATTAGTCTAACAAACATAGATTCAACACCAAACACTTCCAAATACAGACACCACATCAAAAAAAAACTCTCATTTCAATTTCAGACATAACTAACTTCATCAATATCACTCTCACCACCATCACTGTAAAAACCATACAAAATGTAAAAATAAGTACAGTTTTGATGACTTTGCAGGTCAAGCAGGTGGAAAAAAAGTTTAGCCACCATATTAACAGGTTTTCAAAAGTTGAGGTATGATATAAACAATACATTTAGTACACGTACCATATGAGTAAATTTGAGAAAGTAGTTGGCTATTTAATGGCTTAATTTTTTATTTACTTTTTATTTTTTATTTTTTTACTTTACCTTATTCTTTTAAGCAGTGTTGCAAAAATGTCTACGACGCCGATAAATCGTCATTTAGGCGTTTATCGGCCACACACCTTTTTGATTTGTGCAACCCGGTCAAACAAATCAATCAATGATGGTTAATGGTGGTCAAAGGTAGTTGACGGTAGTCAACGGTACTTAAACTTGTTAAAAACCTTCAAATTTCGCCGGAAACTTGTTTTCATCACTTATAGTCGATGTTTATATCAATTACAAGTTGTTTTTTTTAAAGCAAATCTTGCCGGAATTACCCAAACTCACNTTTTTTTTTTTTTTTTTTTTTTTTTTTTAAAGAGTGCAACAGATACAAATTGAACGGCTCACTTTTTCACGTGAACCAAGAGACACCGGCCTCACCACTATCCTTTTGTTTTTAACACCTCATGCGTGAGGTGTTGGCTGGGTAAAGGGGTGGCGCGTGACGTTCAGTGTGAGAGTGAGGGGCTCATGCTGATTACCTTGGCAGGAAGTATAATTGTAGATATCTCTCATTATTTTAGTTGGAAATTTTATATGTATTCAAACACGCATTAAAAATATTGTATACTATGCAATTAATACTTGCACTTTGGGTATATACGAAATTAATAATGAAAGCACGGTGATATATATAAAATAGAAATAGTCCTTCCCTTCTACAGGTTAGTACTATGGCCATCTTGCTTTAAAAGCGGGTAGGTTCTATATTCATACAAATGTATTCAAGGGTGATTGAGCTATATATATGGATTACTCCTTTTATTGAAATAAATAGGTAATCGTTTAAAACAAAGATGATATCTATGGAACTTCATCTCATGTTCCAAACCGCTCTAACAGCCACGTTTCTTATCGTGGCCATAATTTTTCTATACCAAATGTTGAGCCAAAAGATGACAAAAAGTAGCAAGATCAAAAGTCCACCACAAGCAAAGGGTGCATGGCCTATAATCGGTCACCTTCACCTTCTAGGTGGACCTGAGCTACCTCACATTGTTCTTGGTAGAATGGCTGATGAATGTGGCCCTATCTTTACCATCAAGCTTGGTGTTTACCAAATTTTGGTCGTGAGTGATCACATGATCGCTAAAGAGTGTTTCACTAAAAACGACAAGGTCTTTGCTAGTAGACCAAAGATATTAGCAGCAGAACTCATGGCCTATAACTATGCTGGTTTTGGGGTCAGTCCATATGGTGATTACTGGAAACATATGCGCAAGATGGTCATTGCAGAGCTTCTCTCTCACCGAAATGTGGAAATGCTTAGATATATCCGTGTCCAAGAAGTTGGAGCATCCATGAAAGATATCTTTGAAACTTGGGTGACAAACAAAAAGAGTGCATATGCAGATATGGCGCGGGTGGAGATGAAAGAATTGTTTGGGAACTTGATATTAAACATCATTGGCAGAACAATTTCAGGAAAGCGATTTCCCCCCAATGATGATGAAGCTGTTCGGGTTCATAGGGTAGTAAGGAAGTTCTTTGAGCTGTGTGGGACTTTTGTGGTGTCTGATTACATTCCCTATGTAAAGTGTTTGGATTTGGGAGGACGTGAGAAGGCAATGAAGCTATCAGCCAAGGATCTTGACAATATCCTTGAGGAGTGGTTAGATGAGCACAAGAAACGGAGAGAGACGGGGCTGAAAGGTGAAAGCAAACCAGACTTCATGGATGTATTGATTTCCATTCTCGAAGGTTCCTGCAAAGACGAGTTTCAAGACTTTGACTGTGATACAATCATCAAAGCAACAGC
>LBNU01022020.1:6433-52525 GCA_014162995.1 Artemisia annua | reverse complement strand
AAACCCAACAATTTCAACCAGAAAGATTCTTGACAAGCCAAAAGGATGTGGACATCAAAGGGCAACATTATGAATTGCTTCCATTTGGTAGTGGTAGAAGAATGTGCCCTGGTCTTAACTTTGCGCTCAAATCTTTGTATCTGGTGTTAGCAAGTTTGTTGCAAGGATTTGAGTTAATGAAACCATCAACGGAGCCTATTGATATGACTGCGAGTGTCGGACTGACCAACATGAAAAAGACACCACTTGAAGTCCTTTTGAGCCCTCGTTTGCCCATTCATATGTATCATGCTGCTGATGCTCCAAATGATTTGGTGTCTATCTAACAACCCCATTCCAAATAACATTGCTCACCAAAACCACCATGCCGGGAAGCCCTTTTATTTGGATTTCATTATATGTTAAAAATCTCGCTGTCTCTGTCAAATAGGTTTGACTTTTATGTGATGTGTGTGTGTGATAATTATGCTTTATATGTTTTTCTTTTTAAAGAACGTTGTAATATCTGATCGTGAGATGTCAGCTTCTTGATTGGAAAATTTATAAATCTATGATTCTACGTTAAAAATGTGTCCATCCATTGAGGCATTGACAGAGTGCTGAGAAAAAACTCATATTTGACTTTGTACATTCAGTACTATTTTTGAACTTCAGATGATCCCAACAGGTTTATGTTACAGGAATCCCAAAAGATCACAGATATTAAGACCCATAAATTTGGACATCAAAACAATTGCTTTACATATTCCTAAATCCTAACTGAATTCATATGCAGGTTTATAAATAAAGATCCAATCTTTACATGTCATGTCAACCAAACAAAAATGGCGGCCTCTTCTTCAGATTCCACCAAAGTAACTCTAAAGCTTCTCATTGACAACAAATCCAAGAAAGTTCTGTTTGCCGAGGCGAACAAAGAATTTGTGGATTTTCTCTTTCATATTCTTTCTCTACCCGTTGGTACTGTGATCAAGCTTCTCAGAAAGAACTCATTGGTGGGTGCATTGGGAAACCTCTATGACAGCATCGAGAACTTAAGCAATACATATATGCAATCGGATCAATTGAAAGAAACTGTTTTGAACCCCAAGATTTCAAACTCTGGGGCTCATGTCCCACTTTTGTTACCTAATGCTGATGTTTCGATGGATAGGGAGTTTTACAGGTGTTCAACTCATAATTTTGTGTCTGATGATCCTACTCCATTGTGTCCTCAGTGTAAAGTTACCATGAAAACAAAAATGGAATATGTGGCTAGTTATGGTGCAGTGAATAAGACTGTAGAGGGTGGCGGTTTTGTGAAGGGGGTAGTGACGTATATGGTCATGGATGATTTGGTGGTCAAACCCATGTCAACTATATCTAGCATCACCATGTTGAACAAGTTTAATGTCAAGGAAGTTGGTGCTCTTGACGAAAAGGTGGTTTCTTTGGAAATGAAAGAGGTATGCCTTGTTGTATTGTTCTCTACTACTCACAATCGCAACTATTATACTAGACGGGCCAAAATAGGTTAAGATCATATATATACTTTTTGGAATGATTATCAGTGTCCACTACTCCACTCGACTCATTTGATCCAAGTCTTATGACTAAGCCCATGTCACCCATGATATAATATATCCCAGATGTTGACCAATTTATTGTTTCCTATCGGTACATTAAATAATATTTTTGCTTTTGTCTTTGTTTTTTATATTTTCTCTGGTGTTTATGCAGGGTCTGATGTTGCTGAAGGCTTCATTGCAATGCAAGAATGTTCTTACCAGTGTGTTCTTGTCTTAAGGGTGCTGTCGGTGCTACATGAATAAAGATCACCAAATCTATGGATATTTTGTTTTGCTTAAAATATATTTGGAACTGTTTTTTATCTTAATTGCTGTAATGTTCTTGATTCCAAGATTATCTAATGTGATCAGCTAGCTGGACTTATTTTGGTTTACACGTTGATGGAATGACTTTGCTAACCTATGCTTCTAGTAGCATATCAGTAAAAACGAAAACTTACAATAATTTGCAATCTTAGACAGCTTTTATAACTGTGGTTGGACAAGTAAAATTTACATACCGACCAAATCCCTTGTCAGCTAAAAGATTTCAATAGTCTGCGATATGCAACGTCCCACATTAATTGCAGTTTTACGCATTTTGCATCTCATTTTCATGGAACTGTAACTTTTTGCTTAAATGTAATGAAATCCAACTAATGCTTATGAAAATGAGAATTCTTAGAAAAGAAAACCAGAAAAATCTCCGAAAGTAAATTACCATGTCAAACGACATGGGTACATAAACATTCTATTATACATATCCATAGTCTTTCATATATGTAAATTATGGATATACATTATACATGCTAATCAATCTACTAGTAGAGCATTCAGGTGACCAACAGGCCTCTGGTCTAGCGGTATGGAGGTTTTACCCTCCTAGGCAAGGTCTCAAGTTCGAGTCTTGTCAAGGGCGATAGNAAAAAAAAAAAAAAAAAAAAAGTAGAGCATTCAGATCTTGCGACTCTAGTGAGAGGAAGGAATCCAATTTTAACACTACATTTTGCAAATATATCATTGTTAAATTGTTTTTTTGACCTTTTTTATGTGTAAATGAAACATAGCCAAAAGATCCGTGTAGAACCAATTTTTACCATAGAACCAATCAAACAATCTTAGCCACTCATTTTTTTCATCAAAACAGGAAGAATACAAGAATGGGGATAAGATTGGAGCAATGGAAAAGTGTGGACATGATTATCATGAAGATTGCATCAAGAAATGGCTATTGATGAAGAAACTATGCCCCATTTGCAAAACGGAATGCTCAAATTAAGAACCAAGCAAAAGGGAGATCGGCTTTGCTTTTAACTTGTGAATATGAATACGTTCATCACATATGCATTGACTTGTACATATTCTATCATTTCATTTCTGCTCTCGCTTTCATTGTAATAACGATCATTCTGCTGGTTTTAAGTGTAGTTTAAAACTAGTTGTACAGGGAGCTGGTTGAATGGTTTAGATGGGGAGTGATGTAGAAATGTAGCTAGATGGTAGGTGCACAATGGTGAAAGTTCAAAAAGAATTGGCTGGCATGGTTTCTGTTATAGTGCAGCCAATACTTGTGATTTCTTCTCTGAAGATAACAGAGATGGTATACTGCATGAGGATATCTGATGGTATAGTGTTTGGATATTGGAGTATTAGCTAGAAACTGTATTTCTTTGTATCCACTGGTTTGATACTTATCAAACCCAGTATTGAGAATTGTACTGTAATTGTTAAATGTTGATAGTAATATAAATCTTTCACCTTTTGCACCAAAAAAACTAGTTGTACAGAATTTTAGGAATCCAATTGTTCAAATATGATGTGTGAAAATGAAAAGTTAGGAAGGCGATTGCTGGTTTATCCAATTATTTATTCAATCATTTGATCCTTAGTCTAGTATATATACTAAAGAGCGTTTTTGTTCAAAAACACTGCCATTTTGATATGTGGACTCTGTATCTCTGTTCAAAAACACAGCCGTTTTGATATGTGGACTGCCGCATCTTTTCTGGCCAGCGGTTTCCTTATGGGCCTGCTGATAACATTAGCTGCACTTGTAATTCCATAGTGAAACACTTGATATACAAATAAGTTAAGTCTGCCTTCTCGGCTTCATGAGTAGCAACTAGCTTTCCTGCAGTGGATCAAGCGATTATTATCAACTTGAAGCATACAAAACAATATTCTTGAATCCCTAACAATTGAAGTCGCAACTAGATGTCTAGAACTACGCCTTTTAGATTTGCCACTATATCAATCCTACAAGGATGCTGCAGTTTGGATACAATCAAACTCATGTGTGGCATGACCTTTTAGCAGGCAACCATACAACAAATAAAGCCGTTAAATTAAAACATCAACATATTCTTATATTCTGTGGAGCCAAACTCAAAATCGTATCTTGATGAAATAAGCCTTCAAGCTAAGCATAAAATCTTCGAACTCAGCTCAAATCCTATGGAGTTGCATTGGGGGTATGCACATTACTAACTTGGTTTTGAGCTTAATAACTTTAAAATCTATCACTTATGAAAAACCATGTATCTATTTAAAATCTATCACGTATGAGAGCTGGGACGAAGAAGCTGAAGCTTTTATTTTTAGATATGTTTGATGGTGTAGCTGCAGCTTATATAACTACACAAATCAAAGCTAAAGGACATTAAAAGCTCAAGCTCCTTATAAAAGCTCCTCATAGGTGGTTTATCTTTTAAGAGCTTTTGAATCTCGAAAGCTCTGACAAGTTGTCGTGCCAAAGACAACTTATATTATAAGTTATACTTATTTTGAAATTTTAAATTCTCGTAAGCTCTCACAAGCCCTGTGGCATACATATCCATAAAAAAGAAACAACCAAGTTAGTAATTGATTCTACTCGCATACATACCATCAAGACAATAAGATGTAAACAATTATATCATTTAGCGGTAAATAAACCGATTCTAGAAATCCTTTGGTTAATAAAAGTTTGAGATGAAAAACCATATAACATTCTCATAACAAAAAACTAAGCATTACCCCAATAATATTCTTATAATACATCACTAAAAACGACACGTTACACTAAAAGAACAAAAATAAAAAACACACAACGCTCGTTATCACCATAACGCGGTACCTATAACCCGCGAGCCGCAAAGCCGTTGCAGTATGGGTATGGCATCACCACCTTTCATACTCCTCCTCGCCACCATAACCACCACTTGAGTCTGACAAATGTAGTAATGATTCAACACCTGCTCAAACCAAACATAACCCTCATCATCAAAACCCTCATTTCATTTTCAGACATAACCAACTTCATCAATATCACCATCAGTCCATCACTGTAAAACCCGTCTCCAAACACTCCCTGAAAAACTCCTAAACCTCTGTCCAAACACCCACCTTCACACTGCCGCTAGGTACATGTTCCATCAAGTACCACGTTGTTAGTGGGTATGTACTAATGTGAGACTGTGTTCGAAGACCCGGCTATATCCAGCCACGACCCGGGTATTCCGGCCAAGACCCGGGTATTCCGGCCAAGACCCAGGTATTCCGGCCAATATCCGGCTATATCCGGTCACGACCCGGGTATTCCGGCCAAAACCCGGGTATACCGGCCAATATCCGGTCACGACCCGGGTATTCCGGCCAAGACCCGGGTATACCGGCCAATATCCGGCTATATCCGGTCACGACCCGGGTATTCCGGCCAATATCCGGCTATATCCGGCCACGAACCGGCTATTCCTGCCAAGGTCCAGCGATATCCGGCCAAGACCCGGATATTCCGGCCAGGATCCGGATATTCCGGCGAAGATCCGGCTATATCCGGTTGTATCCGGTCTATTCCGGCCAATACTCGGTTATATCCGGCCAAGACCCGGATAGATCCGGCTAGAGCATATGTGTGAATATTAGCTACTGTATAAACTTATTTACTACTATTATTACATGGGGTAAATATTAGCTGCTGTATGTGTAACCCATCTTTTACTCTGTTTACGGATAATATATATGTCTTTATTTTCTTTAGCTGTCAATTTTATGATTAGTCTATTTATCGTACCAGTTAAAAGTTTCGGTTTTTAGTTTTGTTATATGATTTTCGATATGAACACTTAACTGAAAAGCCGAAATCTATAGTACTACATATTCTTAATTTTTGGATACTTGAACATCAAAAGAAAAGTTTACATCGACACAATCAAATGCCTAACACTATCCAAAATTAGTAATGACAACAAAGTTTTGATATTACTAAACTTTTTATTTTGGAGTGTGGGAGTTGTAGTTGGCCGGATGCTGCAATATCTTTTCTCATAAGCAAACCTGGTTAAATCTTCACAGGTTTCATAGTTGCTATGAGTTAGTTTGTGTCAGTAAGGCGAGTGGTTTGATATGAACATAGAACATGCCATAGTTAGTGAGAAGAATGAAAATTTTATGTTTAGTTGAGTAGTCTTAGGAGGAGTGGCCTGATTGGACCTGAGGGATGGTCAGCTTGTGACAATAATGGAAAACGACACGTATGCAAGAAATTTCTTGCATTGATCTGTAAAAATGATAAATATTTGACGGCTTGAGTGGATTTTGATCAACTTTATGCTAGTTTGAGCTGCAGCTCTGCAAAACGAGGTACTTTGGTTGAAGGGTTTGGTCTGAGTATGCGATTGAGCTCAGATTGTCGTCGATTCTCAAAAGGGTTTTGGTTATGCACTTGTGTTAAGCTCGTACTTAAAAGTTTGCAGAATACTTGTGCATATTCTGTTTTTTCTTATCATATTAGACTTTTTTTTTTAGAATCTATTATTTTATAACCAAATTTTTGTTGTAAGCCCTGAATCGTTGCTGTTGTATTTGAATTGTGATATATTGATTTATATGTTTTCGGTTTTAAGCCCTAACTTGTTACATTACATGTTAGCAAAAACGTAAATATTTTTTGGGCACAAGAGCAAGTTATCATATACACTAGTCTGCAAAGATTATTAGCAATAGTTCAAATTGTAACAGTGAGAATTGCAGACCTAATATTTCCAAGATATATCGCTTTTGCACAAAATTAAATTATTAGTTTTCCAAAATTTCGTTTAATATACATGATCTGTTTAACTTCACTACAGTTCTACCATAAAACAAATTAGTTGCTAAACTACTTTCGGGTAAAAACATTAGAGATGTTCATTGCTACATTTCTCATGTGAGAACTTATCAATAGAAGTTCCATTTTGGTCGAGTCTTGTACATTCGCGATACACCATAAGGGTGATAATCTTCTGCCCTCTTTGCGTTTTGGAATGCACAACAGCCGACAAAATAAATACCAATGAGAAGCAAGACCATGATAATGTTGAGAATCGAGAGCTTGTGCCAATCTCGCCGAACATCCTCTAGCACCCCAGCCTTGCACGAGTCGCAGGCATAGCACAACAAATTGGGATCGTTGCTCCATTTATAGCAGTCAGGGTCCTGTGTCATCATTGGCGCTTCATAGTTACACGATGTTGGTGGTTTGCAGCAACCTGACTACATAAATTAACCCGAAAAATGATTAATATATATGAGGATTCAAACTTTATATAAACTTTATTAGAATTATTGTTAGCTAGAGTTTTCATATTACTCTTTTGGTTATGATGAATGAGACCATTTCAATCTTTATATTTCTAAAGATTAGTATCAATTTATCAGCAATTGGAGGACAAAATTAAATAGAAGTTAACTAGAGTAGTAAACAACCAAAAGCTTTATATATACAAGTACTAAACGAAGCAACTATAAAAATAAAAAATAAATAAAAAAATAAAAAAAAAAATCATATCATTAATAAACTGGCATGTTCATGTTGCCAAATCATATGTCTAACAAATAAAAAATTGTAAATGAATTTGGCATGCATCATTTTTCAATATAAAATTGTAAATTGTAAATAGGTTGTCTCTTTATAACAATGCATAACACTTGCATACAATTCAAAGGGTGTTTGGGATTGCTTAATCTTGTTTATGCAAACTGTTTATTTGGTTAGTTGTGAGTGAAATAACTTGTTTCATATGAGGTTGAAACTGATATGTTATCAAATACTTTAGAGGCTGATGGCAGAATTTTGTGTAAAAAAAAATCAACATCAACCCAATCCTGTCTTCCACGAGGTATGGAGGAGGTGGGATCAAACCCTCAACCTCTGTGTCTAAAAGAGGGGTTTCCAACTCATCCAACCTTGCTTGTTGATGGCAGAATTCTGTATGATGGTTAGTAAATGAACGTACCTGAATTGGAGACATGTATTGAGTCATATAATCAGCAGGTGTCCACATAACAATCTTACTACAAGTCTTAGACCCCAAAATACAACTTCTAACTGTCATCCAATAATCAGTTTTCTCAATCCTTTTTCGCAACCAAGGTGAATAGTTTTGCAAGTGGTACTCCCTATAGTTCCTACCGGGAACTTCCACGCCGCCACCTGGACCTATCACCACGAACCCAAAAACCGTCACAGCCAATAAGGCTGTGATCAAGAACAACATGACCACTAAATACAGCCATAACGCCCATACCACGAGAAAACATGCCCCGATAAACCCCGCCAACGATACAAGCAAGATAATAAATCCCAAGATCATAAGCGGCTTTTGGAGGAAACTTTCACAAGTAGCATTGCTTTTCGCCATCCATAAACCACCGCCGATAATTGCTAAAGAAGCTATGATTGTCAATAGGTTCAAGAAACCTATCAATGTGTTACTAACCCTTGTCATTTTGCTATCTTGTACAATGTTTTTGTATGTTCTGATTATTTCTTTAGCTTTATATGGTCTTATGGTTTTCAAAAGCTATGTGGATTCAAATTTATGTCCATCTGTGATCTGTTCATTGCTTTTTCATGCACTATAGGTGCATGGGAAACCTTTTAATATACAAAGTAAAGAAAAAAATGACCAAAATGCACTTCTTAGCCATTAAGACTATGTTTATTGATGGGTTGCCAACCCAATCTCCAATCTATATAGTACACAAATATTGTTTGTTTAATAAAATCATACAACCCAACCTTCCAACCAGTTCGCTGGGTGACCCAAAGTCACAACCTCCAATCTGCCACATGGCATCAAATGAATGGCTATTTGTTTTCCTTTTCTTTTTTCATTTTAATATTTATTATTTATAAAAGAATAGATTGGTTGTATGTATTGGTTGAGTTGGGTTGTTGATAAATGGAAAAAAATTATAGATTGGTTGTATGTGTTGGTTGTGTAGGTTAGGGCTGCAATCAAGTCAAGCTATTATCAAGCAACTCGAGCTCGAGCTTGAGCTTGGCTCGATCGAGTCAAGCTTTTATCAAGCTCAAGCCCAAGCTCAAGCCAAAAATTAAGCTCGAAAATTTAACAACCAGCTCAACTGATAACTTGGCTCGAGCTCGTAATCAAGGCTGTTATCAAGCTTAATATAATATTTTCATATAAATCATATAATAATTAAGGAAAAAAAATTTGTTTAATCTAATTAAAGGCTTAGCTTCGTGAAATATCTTGGATAAGTATTCTAGAAAAGTTCATTTTATCGTTACTAATCGAGAAATGATCATTAAGATCATCATAAAGGTAATCTGTAACAAATGGAACAGGAACAAAGTTCATTGTTCTTGACAGCTATTTAATGATGGCGTTAAAATTAAAGGTTACCACGTGTAGTTAGCTAATGATACAAATTTGTATCCATCAAGCTTTTCAAGCCAAGCTCAAGCTTTGCTCGAACCTACTCAAGCCAAGCTCAAGCCTGGATGATGAAAGCTTGACAAGCTATCAAGCCAAGCTCAAGCCTAATGTTTTTCTTTCAAGCCAAGCTCAAGCCTTGTTGAGCTTGAGCTCGGCTTGACTCGATTGCAGCCCTAGTGTAGGTGAATGAAAGAGAAAATAATATATTAATAAGAGATTGGGTTGTGATAGATTGTTGATAAAGATACTCTAAGTAACTCCAACAGTCAAATTTAAAGTGTGAAAACTGAAAATGACATCTATACCCATAAATTGACGAGTGTGAGAAGTTTCTTGAACTTAAAAATGTTTTCCTATTAGAGGAACACTTTGAAAATGTTAAAATACACTTTTTATTCAGAAAGAAGGCTTATATATGAACAATGATTTTCTAAATAGGTGAGATAATATTTGTTCTCTGTTTGCAATGCATGCCCTCTTCTCTTCAACAACATGCATATAGTTATTTATTTGTTGTATTGTATGAGTACCTTGTTTAGCTACACATGTTTAGTTGTTTTAATCTAGGGATTTGGCCGTACAATAGCAACATACTTTTCAAAGTGTTCCATTCTAGTACGCGTACTTTTTTTTGTCCCACTCAATGTAGCGAACTTTCAATTTTTGTACCAATCTACCCCATGAAACTTGTTTTACCGGGTAACTTGTATTTTTTCTTTTTTTTATAAAAAACGCTTCTAACTTCACTGCTACCTTTTCTTCCCCAAATTTTTCCCTAACTCTAAACCCTAAATCAATAACACTGACAATTGTTCATGTCTTTGGTTTATTTGCTGCAAATTGGTTAAACAGTAATGGGTACCTGCAAAGTAAATACATATTCACAAGAGTATCCAATCTTTGAGGTCAAAGGGTCCATCACTAGTTTGCTGAAATTACTTGACAGGCAGTTTTCATTCAAAGGGTCAAAGGGACATGTCCATGGATGTTTGGGACTCTAGAAGGACCCCAAACGGAACCCAGCCTAATGGCTTTTGGGACTCTAGAAGGAGAAGTAGTTGTTATAAATCATGAGACCGGGAATCTTGTTAATTATGTGCCATCCTTTGATATACGCAAGAGTGTTTTAGGGCTCTGTTGGCTTAAAAGATACTCATCCAAGGTATGTTTTATGCTTGAACCAATAAGCATGATTTTAATGAGAACAGCTCTATTTATTCCTTTACCACTGATATGCATCGAGAACCCATCAATGTGGCCAAATTTGCTCATCATTCTCCCTCTCTCTTTGTAACTCCATCATTTGATCATGATGTCAAAATGTGGGACTTGAGAACAAAACCTATAAATCCATGCTACACAGCTTCAAGCTCAAGCGGAAATGTAATGGTTTGCTTCTCCCCCGATGATCTTTATTTGCTTGTATCAGCTGTGGACAATGAGGTATATCAATTTTGTAAAACCAACGAGTAACGGTCTAAGACAATTTGATTGATATGATGAAATTAGGGTTAGGGTTTGAAAGAATTGGGGAAAATATGAGCGGGGTAATTGTGGAGTGTGTGGGGTTAGTGGGGTGTGTTATAAGTTTATTTTAATTAAAAATAAATTCCACATATAGCACTAGCCGGTTTTCAAACTTTTTACCCGGTTGCCAGTCATCTTATGGGTAGATTGGTACAAAAGTTGAAAGTTCGTTACATTAAGTGGGAAAAGAAAAGTACGCGTACTAGATTGGAACANTTTTTTTTTTTTTTTTTGGTTAGTTAAGGGTCCGTTTGGTTTATAAGTGGGGTTGGATTCGGATTTGGATTTGGTATCGGATTTGGATTTGAGGTAGGATTAGGAGAGATAAATTATATTTATTTAAATATATTTTATAATAAAATAAAAACAAAAAAGATTATTATATTATTAACAAAATGAAAATATATGTACAATATATGGAGAGAGAACAATGCACAGTCAAAATGTCAGAAAATTAAACTATTCCCACTCAAATCCACTCCTTCCAGCCAAGATACGAAACAGTGGAACTGTTTTTAATACGAATCCATTTCCTACAGTGAAAACTTGAACCAAATAGCTTATAAATGTCACATCAAATTCAAAACCATTCCATACCCTCAATCCAAACGGGCCCTAAGTTTATCTCTAGACTTTAATTAAATTGAGCCATGTGATGTTGCTTCGGGTCCTTTTTTTGGTTTAGTGTCATGAGGTTGTAGGTCTTTTTATCGGCGGTTGTCTTTTCAACGGATCCGTTTTTAGGTATTTTGGTGTTGTATTCTTAAAGTCTTGTTAGTTTTTATTTTATTTTATTTTATTTTTAATATACTTATCTTTAAAATAAACAAAACAAAACAAAACAGTAAGTCGCATCTTTTTCTAAAAAAAAAAGTTATCTCAACCGCTTGCATTATTTTTTCTATAAAAAAACATGATTGGTTATGTTTACATCAACTTGATTAATCCCAATCCTTCATATAACTTAGATTAAACTTTATACTATTGTTATTTGGGTTTTGTGTTAGAAAACTTTTCAATATTTAAATGATGTTGATCCATTGATAATCACTGAAAAAGTTTATCATAACTACCGAAAGATTATCCATCGATAATCATAGGAATCGAAAATCGAAATTGAACTGAATCGAACTTATAACCCAACTAAATTTGTCAATACCGAACCAAATCAAATTAAATATTTGGTTTTTGGTTTGGATATGGTTTTGGCAAAGTGAAAATCGAACCGAACCGGAAACCGAATTCACATAAATATATATTTTTTATATGTTTATGTAAAAAACACCTATTAAACTATTTTCTAGTAAAAATATAACATTTTTTAAGCTTGAAGTTTCTGTTAGAGCATACGCATCGCTAACGCTCGTTCTGCGTTAAGGGTACCTTACCGCGCGTTAAGGCCCGAGTCATTGATGCGATCGTGTGCGTTAAATAAGCGTTAACGCGGGGCGGTAACCCCCTAACGCCGAGTTAAGGCGAGTTTTGTATTAAAAAAAAAAAAAAAAAAAAAAAAAAAAAAAAAAAAAAAAAAAAAAAAAAAAAAAAAAAAAAAAAAAAAAAAAAAAAAAAAAAAAAAAAAAAAACTTCTTCATTAATAATGGATCCAAATCAAAATAACGAATTTGGTCCGAGTTGGTCAGACATTGATGATGAAGAAGACATACAGTTTATGGTTAATGCGTACGAGTTACATCAACGCTTAGAACAAGAAGCAGCTCATCCTCAGGTGCCCCGTACCCACATATATCGTGAACGTGAGCTTGCAGAAGAACGTTTGCAAAACGACTGTTACGTTCAAGGTTGTAAGTATACGCACAGTAAATTCCGTAGGAGGTTTCGTATGAGCCGGAAACTATTTCTACAAATAGTCAAAGGTATTGAATCTTACGAATCCGATGTTATTCCAGATCACTTTAAATACTTTAAGGCAAGACCCGATTTTACGGGTCGAGGGAGTATTAGTGCACTTATGAAGTGTACATCTGCAATACGCCAATTGGCGTACGGCACCGCACCAGATGCGTTCGATGAGTATTTGCAAATGGGTGAGACTACTTCACGTCTTTGTCTTGATAATTTTAACATGTGTGTTATGGATTTGTTTATGCATGAGTTTTTAAGAACACCAACATGGTCCGACATTCAACGTATTTACGAATTGCATGAGCGTCAACATGGTTTTCCGGGTATGCTTGGTAGCATTGATTGCATGCATTGGGCGTGGAAAAATTGTCCGGTGGCTTGGCAGGGGCAATTTGGTAGGGGTGATAAAAGATACCCAACGTTAATGCTTGAAGCTGTTGCTTCACAAGATTTGTGGATTTGGCATGCATTTTTTGGTATGACAGGGGCAAATAATGATATTAATGTTTTAGATAACTCTAACTTGTTTGACAACATTCTTGCTAACGAATCCCCAAGGGCACCCTATATGGTAAATGGAAGAAGTTATGAACAGGGGTATTACTTAGCTGACGGAATTTACCCACAGTGGTCAACTTTCGTCAAATCCTTCTCGGCAACGACTGACGAGAAACATAGTTATTTTAAAAGGAAGCAAGAAAGTGCACGAAAGGATATCGAACGTGCTTTTGGTATGCTTCAAGGACGTTGGGGTATACTACAACAACCGGCACGTGCATGGGAAATTGTCAAGATACAACGAATCATGTATACCTGCATTATTTTGCATAACATGATTCTAAAAGATCAAAAGTTTACACTCCGTGAGTATGGCAGAATGTGGGTGGATCCGACACCAAATTTGAGGCAAGAAAGGTGGATCGACAGGTGTGATACGCAGAGGCGCAAGACAAGGGAAATGCGCGACGCAGGAATACATACTCAACTCCAACGAGACCTTATGGAGCATGTTTGGCAGAAACGTCTTCAACGCCAACAACAACATGAAGAAGAATATTCCGAAGACGACTAATTAGTAGTTGTAATTCGTGTGGTTTAATTTCCTATGTTTGGGTTATTTTTCTTAATCGTTGTTATTGTTATTTTAAGTTTTTTTTATATTTCGTATTGTAATGTTTAAGTTTTAATGTTATGTGGTTTATTAAATGAATTGTTGGTTTAAGTTTAGGGGGTGAATATGAAAATAGTTGAGTTAAAGCTGAGTTAAAGTTGAGTTATTGTTGAGGGTGTTTTTTTCTGAATTAAGGTTAAAGTGTTAAAGCTGATGTGGTGCTGACGTGGCAGTGAGTTAAGATATAACTCGTGTTACCATTGCACATGCTCTTAGTGCTAAAAAACTACAGTATATAATTAAATGAAAGAAAAATATAAATTATGTAGTTTGAGTTATTCGAGTCTGTGGAAAACTAGAAGGGGGGTTGAATAGTTTACCTCTTTTTATCGTTAATTATCTTATTAAAATCTTATTGAAACTTTCGTGTAAACAAGATTTAGATTTGACGTTATATCAAGACAATATGAATGTAAGTATGCAAGAGATAAAGGAAGGAACAATCAAACCACAACACGATAGTTTATCGTGGTTCGGCTACAAGGACCTCACTTGTCCTTGCCCTACGTCCACGCCCCGAGTATCCAACTCGAGAGTTTCAAGCACTATCAACAAGCTCCTTTATCCGGCGGAGAAAACCTTACACGTCGCTTACTATTTTACCGACACTAAGCTAGATGTCGAGTTCTTTACCAAGGGTACAACCACTCCCGTTTTAGTTCTTTCACAAGGGTACAACAACTCCCTTTTACACTTTGTATTTTAAGGCACAAATACTAACCGATCACAACTATACACACAATGAATGAAAAGTATAGACTTGAAGAAATCTACACAAAGCTTTAGTTATCAAGACTTGCAACTTCTTGTTGGAAGCTTGAAACTAAAATGAGTTAGTGAACTTTCTTTGCTACAATAAGAAACTTCACAACAATGAAATGGTTAATGGTTAGATGAGGGATAATATGAATGTGTGTGAAAATGTAATGAGAAGTGATAAAAATAAAAGCTAGTAAGAGTTTGGTATTTATAGGCAAAGGAGCATTTGGCCTGGCGGAACCCGCGGAACCCTCCCAAGGGTTCCGCCCGTGTATTGCGAGGGTGCCGCCAGGTCTGACAGTCAAATGATCTTTCCTTAACTTCCAAACCAATGTTAAGTCACATCAACCTTAACTCCTTCCCACATGCATGGCTTGTAGACTAGGTAAAGAGAAGGTCAAACACACAAGGTTACCATCAATGTGCTATGACACAAAACCTAATGATGAGATGTGACAAGACATACAAGACTTAACTTCTTAGTATAAGTCTCATTATTCTAGCTAGCTATGCAACATATTTAGGCATGTAAGACTCATTTACTTCCATACCATGTAATGTCACATCAAGACTTAAGTGTTAACTTAATTCAAGTACTTTGGTTAGTCAAACACACAAAGGTTTTATTACCATGATGTGACAACTTATATTTTAAGTACATATGAGAATGATGTGTTTATATATATTTAAAATGTGAAGAGTAAAATGTAGCAAAACAAAGATTATGCAAGACTTGAAACTAAAATTGTATTTTACCAAAAACTAAAGTTTATACTTTGTCGTTAACAAAACTTAGCAAAGATCGTAAAATATAAATAACGTTTTTAAGCGATATTTGTATTAACAGAGTCAACCCGAAAACCGAATCGAATTCAAATTTAATTTTTGGTTCGGTTTATTCCAATCTAAATTCGGTTCGCTTCGTTTTCGGTTTTATTAAAAAAAAAATAATCGAATTAACCAAATCGAATAAACCCAAATAACCCAGTAACCAAATTATATGAACACCCCTGGCCCTAGTTGATAATCATTGAAAAAGATTATCATAATAACTGCCAAATGAGTATAAACCAACAAGGCCCAAAGAAAGAAGGGCTTGATACTATATTATTGATGTGCGCGAGTGTCTTTATTGGGCGCTCAAAGCAAATTTAAATAAAGGAACCGTGTTCGGCTATTTTCTGTGCGCTAATTTAACATGTAACCGTCTACTGGGTTGTTGATAAGTCCGGTTCCTGCATCTAATGGATGCTCGACCAAAAGTCCATTTTGATAAATTAAATGTGCGCAGTTCTTTTCGCAATCTAGTATAATAAAAGGTCCACATAAAAATTCTCTTTTAATTACTTTCTTAACAACACAATGTCTCAACAACATTAGACTTGACATAACAGTAGCGGGTTGACCTTCTTCACGACACATCAACATTTATTTTCATCATTTTTAACCTCATAATGATTAAACATGAATCTGCACACACAACACTAACACACACAAATAAATTTTATTATATTGGGTGTCCAAGCCACCGATTTCCCATTTCCCACCCTTCACACATGATTCTTGAAAATACGTAACAATGGTTCACAAGTGATTTTGGGTGCAAACTAAGAAAACCACGCATGGTGGTAAGCCTCAGTACGCCCAAACTTACATATGTTGTCTACTAGTTATCTCTTTCCTGCTTGAATCATTGATCTTGCCATATGTCATGAATAGAGGTGACAATTTGTGCCTAAAATCAAAAAAAAAAATATGCTACTCCCTCCGTCTCAAAATTATTGTCAGGAGATAAGAATCATCAAGTTTAATAAAAGTGGGGCTACTATAAATCTCAACCACTCAAATGAAATATTCCCCCACTAAATTCTCTTTTTCTTAATTAAAATGGAAAGTGGACAATTATTTTGAGACATCCCAAAATGGAAATGTGGACAATAATTTCGAGACGGAGGGAGTAATTTGTAAAAGATTTGGGCACATTTAGATTTTTTTTTAATGGGCATTTATGGCCTATTAAAAAGTTAAATAGACACTAACGGACACATATTTTCTCTCAATTAAAGAAAATCACAATCATTTTTTTAGAAAACTTATAGATATAATATATTCAATTTTTTAAATATAAATAAGGTGTTACATTTAAAAATTTTATTTCGTCGTTTTGGGTCTTTTCTAAAATGATTCGTATAACATTAGCCCGTTTACCCTGTGTCCGTTAAGCCCTTGCCCTTGCCCGCCCCTGCCCGGCCCGACCTTTTTGCCACCTCTAGTCATGATCATATGTTTCGAATAATTTGTTGGAAACATATTAGAAGAACAAATTATGTCTCTTGATTCACATCATATTGAATGCAGGGACGGAGCCAGGCGGGGTCCCGTGGGTGCCCGGGACACCTATGAATTTTTTCGACGTAGTGTTAATTTTAAGAAAAAACATCAATTTTTCCCAAATGTACCTTAAATGACCCCGGTCCATCGAAATGTGTTTTTAGTCTTATTTAGTTAGCATCTTAAACTCTATTATACTACAGTTAAAAAAAATTTGTGCACCCGGTAATATTTGTTTCTGGCTCCGTCCCTGATTGAATGTGAGGTGATTTGCACACTTCAAAATTTGATTGACACACTTCAATGTAGCATTCTGTAATATATGTACAACTCTTTACTGCTAATCAAATTTTGAAGTATGCAAATCATCTCTCATATTGAATTATATTTATTTATTTATTTTGTTATGTTAAAAATAGTTTTTACTCGCGTATACTTTTTAGTCTAAGCCCAAAAAAGAAAGGGCTTACTGGATTGGGCCAAGCTCATTACAACAAAGCCACTTCACTCTAACCTGCACCCCTATTTTTTATAACATCCTTAACCAACAACAAAACCTCAGTTGCTCACACAAAAACATCATTTGCAGCGGCTGCTTTGTCTCTGTGTTCTCCCAAAACACTTTTACTAGGTAATCACAAATCCATCATTTTATATATACTATTTCATGATCTAGTATAATAATTCTGTAAACTATTTGATGGGAATTATAAAGTTTAGTGTGTTTTTGTATATGAATTTGTTGTAGTTAAAGAGGTGATGGTGGTGCCAGCTCAGCTAACAGCAGAGGCTGTGAATCAGTTAAGGGAAGGTATTGATTTGATCTTGGGCCGATGGAGTGCTCTTCAAATGGCTATTCATAATGAATGGGGTGGGCGTGATACCAGGCAGAAGGCGCAGCAGCTTGCTCTTGATATCTATCGTTGGCTCATTAGGCCTGCTGGTATAGATATTTTATTCATTCATTGGTTTTAGGGGGTCTTTGTTTAGCCTTATATAGCGAGCTTATAGCTTATTTGGTTTTCGTCTTATGTTTTATAAGTTGTGGCTTATTTTGAAACTTTTCGGCTCACGTATAAGCTTATTATGACATGATAAGCTTATATAAGCCGAAAAGTTGTAAAATAAGCCATAAAAAGTGAGCTTATGAAACCTAGACCGAAAACCACATAAGCTATAAGCCAGCTATATAAGATTAAGCAAACACCGCCTTAGTTGGTTTTTATTTTGGTAATCTAGGTTTATCAAAGTCAATGGCTTTACTTGTTTGATGATTGTTATGTCGTGTTTGGATGTGTTGTAAAATGATTGAGCAGGGTAATCGGTTTTGCGTGTTTGGTAAAAGTTGTACTCCATGATTATGTTTTTTCATTCTTTATCGTGAAAGTAATCGGTTTTGTAGGAATATGTAAAAAATGTGCATTCAGACTAGTCCCAAGTGTTGATTACCAGAAAAATAGATATTATGTAGTATATTAAAGGACTTTTAGGCATAATGTGATGCTTAGATGGTTTAACAAATATTTATTTAAAGCTAAATACAAACTCAGTAAAGTTTTACAATATTTGTTTGGTTATAGCAATAGTATGCGGATAAATATGTTAAACGCATTTCTTTTAGTCTTACTTGATTAATGGTTCTCTTTATCATGCATATAAAGTATGAACTGTGGTCCAGGGTTATTACTTAATTATTGTCAAAATGTGCTTTTATGCCTAGGGAGACTACTTAGTTACTGAAATGACTCTTGTGATTCAGTGCTTTTAGGAAATTAGAACTGTGTTACACGCCAAACCTTTTGGTCTTCTTTGTTGGATGTGTTAAACTCTTGTGGGAGCTTTTAGAGTTTAAAATCATGTAGTTGTGCTTGTTTTTAGGGGTTTTATATTGAACCTTGCATCTTTTTGTGCATATGTCTCTTTTATGACAATAGT
Organism: Artemisia annua; assembly: GCA_014162995.1. Classification (NCBI taxonomy): domain Eukaryota; kingdom Viridiplantae; phylum Streptophyta; class Magnoliopsida; order Asterales; family Asteraceae; genus Artemisia; species Artemisia annua. Next base: position 33,689 of record LBNU01022020.1, on the reverse strand, counting down.
TTATCTTGGCTGATTTCAGAGGCATTGTACGTGGATGAATTGGAGAATTTACTTGATGATTTCATGCTCTCTCTTAATACCGAGATTGATGACGGTAGCATTGAGGAGGTAATCCTTTTTTATATTACTGATTTTAGTTGTTTTATATGTATGGGTCATGCAAAGTAGTAACATCATGTGGTTTGTATTGGTTCCGACTTTCAAAAGACCATCTTCGTTTGTCTATGTTGGTTTATTTCTGTTATTACCAAAATCTTGAAAAGAAAATCATACTTGTATGGTGTCCTTTGACTCTCTTTGGCTTTTTTAAATGGGTTGTAGTTGGTTATTATGTAATATGACTTTAGAAAATTATCACAGGTGGCTTCAACATTTTTCATAACTAACCTTGCATTGTTTCAAACTGTCCAACTAGTTTAGTGATTGCTTTCACATATGTATAGAATTGCTGTCTTTTTAAGTTGCTCTTTGACATCCATCCTAGTGTTTATACTTTATACGTCTTGTATCTTTATCAGTTATTCGTATAGGTATGTCCTCTTATAACTATATTAAATTTCTATGCAATCAGATAGCAGACAACCTAATGATTATGCATGAAGAATGTTTGGAAGGTAACTTTGTCTCTGTTGAAAGACTAAGGCAGTCGATTCCTACTTCTCCCCTTCCCATGCAGGTACCACGTCAAGCTCTTTTTATCACCCCCTTTTGATATTGCCGAACTGTATAGCCAATAAGTTCCATTTGAAAATCAAGCTACATGGTTTTAAATATAGTTGATCTGAGACGTTATTGTTCCCCTAATTAAGTGTGAGATTACTGTGACCGAGAAACTATAGTTTTAATTAATTCTTGTTCATGTAATTTGTCAGGTGGGTGGCGAAGATGATTCAGACACAACATCAAGTTCAGGGGATGAGTCAATGGAGATGGGAGATGATTTTGACCCGGCTTCAAACATGTCGGAGATGAATATTAGTGAACCACCGCGGGCACCTGCACCTGCACCAACGGTGGATGCAGATGGCTGGACAACTGTTACCTCTAGGAGAAACAGAGGTGGCCGACACTAGATTGTGTCGTTTCATAAATATAATATCTATAGAACTCATTTTTGGAAGAAGGTCGTACTTTAAATACAAGTATGTAGTGCTTTTAAGATTTTTTATTTGTGTGAGTTTGATTTTGCAGTGTGATTAGACAAAGTTTTGGTGCTTGTTCTGACAGTTATTTGAAATGCAGTTAATTTATGTGGGTTATTTGATGTCGTTTTATATGGATGTGTTTTCATCCCTTCTATATGTAATATAAGGTTTTATTTACCTACAAGACTTGCAATTGACCTCATGCTGAAGTATAATATGAAGATGTGATGTTACTTTTGATCTCCGTGTATCACGGGTATAAGGTTTTATTTACCTACAAGACTTGCAATTGACCTCATGCTGAAGTATAATATGAAGATGTGATGTTACTTTTGATCTCCGTGTATCACGGGTATAAGGTTTTATTTACCTACAAGACTTGCAATTGACCTCATGCTGAAGTATAATATGAAGATGTGATGTTACTTTTGATCTCCGTGTATCACGGGGTACTTATTCTTGGATGAATGCAGGTCAATGGACAAGACTGTCACTGGATTGTTTCACAACTTTACTTGTTCTAACAGCTTGAGCTCTAGCTAAAAGTCGCTTAATGCCACTGTTAACATAGTAGCCGACTTATAAATTTGGTTTGTGAAACTAGTGAACACATTATTGAATTCAGCCTTAACTAAGTTTACATGTTTGCCCAAGCAACGTTTTGATCAATATACCAAAATACTTGACCATTAGTGCAAATACAAAAAGACTCCGAATTCTAAAACAAAGAGATAGAATTGTTTAACATGCTTAATTATTGTGTTACAAACCTATATAGTTTCCGATATACCCGAGAGAGCATAACAACCGGCAATAAGTGAATATTTATGTTATAAGTAAAAAAGTTGGTACTTTTGTATATATGAATCCAAGCTTCCAACTTGATTCACTGGCATATCTTGGTTAGTTGGTTCGTTCAACATTTCTTTTTCTTTTCTTTTTTTTTTTTTGAAAATGATCATAAAAAATCATGAAATAAAATCCTACACAAAAATTGAGGAAGAATTGATGAGAAAGTAAAGTGAACAATATATATTTCCTTTGATAACCAAACTAAACATGACCCAAGGCTATATAGTCCATGCCGGGTATGCACCAATATATAGTGGTCGAGACTTGAGATTCTTTAACGGAGACTCAAGCTCAAATTTCACAAGAAGCAGCTTTGGAGCCATACTCTAAGTTCGTAGCTCACTTTCTTCCGGGTAAAATGACTTTGCAAAAAACTGTTCATGTTCCTTAACACTTCAGAAAACTTTCCTAAGTGAGCCACTGAGTCAGTTTGAACATTGTCTTCCACATATTATCTTTGGCCGTCATAACTGTCCTGGCCAACATTATTGATTATCAACGCTTTTTGCAAGAGCTCGTCAAGTTATAAACCTTTTCGGATTCATTTAAACCGAAGCTACGTAAGAACATGTTACTTTCTTTTTAATTACTGTACTATCTTTTTCTTGTCATATTTTACTATGTCTAAACTCAAGGAATATAGTCAAGTGGGCTATTGGGCCCAAATAAATGGGCTTGAAGACATAACAAATGGAAACCCTATGGCCCATGAAGACATAATATAAGTAACATCACACCACATTTCAAAACCCTAGTAGCAGCCGCCCCCCTTTTGCAGGTATCCATTTGCTCCTCATTCATATGTTTGATTCTCATTAAAGTTATATAACTGATTCATTTGTATAAAATATATTCAGGTTATTGAAGTAGCTTCAGTCAACAATGGCCCCTAAAGGTTTGCATTTTTAATCCTTTGAATTAATTCTATTCTTGCTCATTTTATGTTTGTATATAGTTTGTTCATTTTAAGTTATACTTTGTTTGTGTGGATTACAAAGTTTATTTGATATAAACTAATGTGTAATATCATTTTAAGGAGTTTTTATAAAATAATGTGTTATGTCGAGCCTTGTAACAGTTTGGGTGAAAAAATGTTTTATATCGTATTACATAAGTTTCTGCCCTGAATATGACATTATATAGTTCTGTAAGTAATTTGTTTGGATGTATCTATAAGTTAAATTTATGTGTTTGTGTAACCTAAGTTTATGTGTGTTTGGGTATGTTAATTGTAACTGATAGCCTGACGTGGTTTTGTGTCTTAAACTAACTTAAAGCCTCGATTGTGGTGATTGTTGTGTTTGTGTAAGGACAATAAAAATGGTTGAGGAGGTGAGGGGATCGGGTGGACGATTGAATATAGTTGGCGGTTCTCATGGGAGAAGCGTGTTGGTGTGTGTGATATATGGTTTACATATTTTTACTATTGTTATACTAGTAGTTATTATTTTTGAGAATAAGAAAAAAAAATGCTTACTATTTCACACCATTAGTTAACTAAAATGGATCAGCAAGCTAAGTAGCTTACTAGTTGCAAAAGAGTAGGTTCTTAGTTATACATGAAGGTATGTTTGATTTTTTGCAATTAGCTTACGTAGGTAACATGTGATATAGTGCACATATGCTTGGCATGTTAGATGTGTAGTTGTAATGAGCCTGTGTTGTGTCTAGTTTTCTGAACCAACTACACTGTCAAAAGTTAGTAATCTATGACTGTATGTGGTTGTAAGCGTGTTACTAGACTATTTGCATATTTTGGTTGTTGTGGTCGTAAGACATGCTACTGGACTCATCTTCCACATTTTGCTAGTCAAAAATAAAATATTAGATGATGTTCTAGGTATTTACCATAAATCTTTGGTTTCTTTAGCTAATTATGCCAAAACTAAAGTCATCATTTTTTTGCAGCTGATGCCACAAAGAAAGGTGATGCCAAGTCTCAGGCTTTGAAGACAGCCAAGGCTGTGAAGACCGGCTCTACCTTCAAGAAGAAGGCCAAGAAGATCAGGACCAAGGTTACCTTCCACCGCCCAAAGACATTGAAGACCGACAGGAACCCAAAGTATCCCCGCATCAGTGCTCCCCCAAGAAACAAATTAGACCACTACCAGATTCTCAAATACCCATTGACCACAGAATCTGCAATGAAGAAGATTGAAGACAACAACACCCTTGTTTTCATCGTTGACCTCCGTGCTGACAAGAAGAAAATTAAGGCTGCAGTCAAGAAGATGTACGACATCCAGACCAAGAAGGTCAACACCTTGATCAGGTATATCTATCATTTATCACAAACAAGCCCTTTATCGTTAATACTTATTGATTGTAGCTAGCTTTTTGTGATGACATAATCTGAGGGTTTGACAGTCTGTATACTATAAAAACTGTATGCTATCATTATACTTTCTGTGACTTTTGGCTCATCATAATCCTGTCTATAAATAAATGTTTTCTGCATTGCAAGTTTAGTATAGCTTTCTACGTGTTTATTTTTGAACTTTTTCATTTTTATCAAGTTTATATGCTTATGCTGTGTTTGAATGTGCTGCAGACCTGATGGAACGAAGAAGGCATATGTCAAGTTAACTCCAGATTTTGATGCCTTGGATGTTGCAAACAAAATTGGAATCATCTAAATTAAACGGTTCGAAGAGGGTGTTTNGTTATATAACTGATTCATTTTTGTATAAAATATATTCAGGATATTGAAGTAGCTTCAGTCAAAAATGGCCCCTAAAGGTTTGCATTTTTAATCCTTTGAATTAATGTTATTCTTGCTCATTTTATGTTTGTGTAGAGTATTTGGCTATGTTAACTGTAAATAGTTTGTTCATTTTAAGTTATACTTTGTTTGTGTGGGTTACAAAGTTTATTTTATATAAATTAATGTGTTATGTCGAGCCTTGTAGCATTTTGGGTGAAAAAATGTTTTATATCGTATTACATAAGTTTCTGCCCTGAATATGACATTATATAGTTATGTAAGTAATTTGTATGGATGTATCTATAAGTTAAATTTATGTGTTTGTGTAACCTAAATTTATGTGTGTTTGTGTATGTTAATTGTAACTGATAGCTGAATGTGTTTTTGTGTCTTAAACTAACTTGGAACCTCAATTATGTCGATCGTTGTGTTTGTGTAAGAACAATAAAATTGTTAGAGGAGGTGATTGGGGGATCGGGTGGACGATTGAGTATAGTTGGTGGTTCTCATGGGAGTAGCGTGTTGGTGTGTGTGATATATGGTTTACATATTTTTACTATTGTTATAGTAATTATTTTTGAGAATAAAAATGCTTACTATTTCACGCCATTAGTTAACTAAAATGGATCAGCAAGCTAAGTAGCTTACTAGTTGCAAAAGAGTAGGTTCTTAGTTATACATGAAGGTATGTTTGATTTTTTGCAATTAGCTTACGTAGGTAACATGTGATATAGTGCACATATGCTTGGCATGTTAGATGTCTAGTAGTTGTAATGAGCCTGTGTTGTGTCTAGTTTTCTGAACCAACTACACTGTCAAAAGTTAGTAATCTATGACTGTGTGTGGTTGTAAGCGTATTACTAGACTATTTGCATATTTTGGTTGTTGTGGTCGTAAGACATGCTACTGGACTCATCGTCCACATTTTGCTAGTCAAAAATAAAATATTAGATGATGTTCTAGGTATTTACCATAAATCTTTGGTTTCTGTAGCTAATTATGCCAAAACTAATGTCATCCTTCTTTTTGCAGCTGATGCCACAAAGAAAGGTGATGCAAAGTCTCAGGCTATGAAGACAGCCAAGGCTGTGAAGACCGGCTCTACCTTCAAGAAGAAGGCCAAGAAGATCAGGACCAAGGTTACCTTCCACCGCCCAAAGACATTGAAGACCGACAGGAACCCAAAGTATCCCCGTATCAGTGCTCCCCCAAGAAACAAATTGGACCACTACCAGATTCTCAAATACCCATTGACCACAGAATCTGCAATGAAGAAGATTGAAGACAACAACACCCTTGTTTTCATCGTTGACCTCCGTGCTGACAAGAAGAAGATTAAGGCTGCAGTCAAGAAGATGTACGACATCCAGACCAAGAAGGTCAACACCTTGATCAGGTATATCTATCATTTATCACAAACAAGCCCTTTATCGTTAATACTTATTGATTGTAGCTAGCTTTTTGTGATGACATAATCTGAGGGTTTGACAGTCTGTATACTATAAAAACTGTATGCTATCATTATACTTTCTGTGACTTTTGGCTCATCATAATCCTGTCTATAAATAAATGTTTTCTGCATTGCAAGTTTAGTATAGCTTTCTACGTGTTTATTTTTGAACTTTTTCATTTTTATCAAGTTTATATGCTTATGCTGTGTTTGAATGTGCTGCAGACCTGATGGAACGAAGAAGGCATATGTCAAGTTAACTCCAGATTTTGATGCCTTGGATGTTGCAAACAAAATTGGAATCATCTAAATTAAACGGTTCGAAGAGGGTGTTTATCATTTTCGACATTGTTAGTTTTGTTGTCTTGAATAGAGTTTCAAATTTGTTATGTTTGTTTTGAATTGCGGATTCAAATATGCTAATGGATCATACTTCCGTAGTTGGAGTTATTTTGTTCTGATGTGCTTCTTAAGTTCTGTATTATGTGATCTTTGCTCTTCATCACCTATGATGTGCTATTTGTTGATGTGCTTCAAACCATTTGATGCGCGTAAATCATCTGCAATCTTCAAATTATTGCTGAAACTCAACCAGAAGTTTAAAATGATTTTGTAAAATGTCTTGGTTTTTTCTCATCCAACTGTCTTTTGAGGCAGCTAATGTACTTCAATGCATAGAACTTCAATGATGTTTGGTTATCTATTTTCTCTTTGTCTTAATGTTTGGTTGGTGTGTTTGAGATGTTTGGTAGGAATTGTTATAATCATAAACAAACATCATGAAATTTTACCTTTTATATTGTTTTTGTTAAATTTGAAAATGTTGTTGATGTGGAATTAAAAAGTTGCAACTTGATTATACAATGTTTAGCATGCATTCAATTATACAGTTTAAAGTGTATGATCTAACAAGATGCTTATTAACCAACCCAAAAACAAGCTTTTAACCATCCTAATTAACAAATCCAAGTAGCATACTTAAATCTTAATTAAAAAATTATCACTTGAATTTAAATAACATGAATCAGAAATGTGGGTGACAAGAACAAATTTTTAATTCAACTTGTCATCGTCACCAGGTCGCTAGCATGAACTTGTTTGATAATCGGTTTGATCAAGTTTGCTATAACAGTCGCTTAAAGCTTATGAATTAGTCGGCTAAAAAATCTAGATCATTTTAGAAAAACAAAGTTTGATATGAATTTTGTTGGATTATAGCGTTTGCCATTATGTGTGGGATTATTTTAAATGAATATGAAATAGTTATTTGGAGTCAAACGTGGTTAAAGAAAATTAGAACGTGAGGCATACGAGATGCTTATTTTGTATGCGTGGAATATGTGGATTCGATATCTACATATCATAATTTTCATGATATTGTTATTTATTATTAAAATATAACCAAGTTTTTGTTTGGAATCTAAAAGGTATTACAAAGACATTACGTTGATGTGTTTTCTTGTAAAACATGGTTGTATTTTTGCCTTATTAAGCTTCTTTAAATATTACTCATAAAATAAATGACACGTTTGATTTTTATACTCAAATAAATATTAACTACTGTAAATCTTTTGTATTGTGATTTAAACTTATTCATTAGGATTAGTAAGTATTTCATGACAACCTCTAGTCTTTAACCTAAACTAACTGCTTATAATCCCCTTACATAAAGAGTGCATAGGGCCGGAAGAAGCACATGGGAAAGAGTGGTAGGGATTTTCAGGAAGATGGCCGGAGTGGTGGAGTTGTGAGAACATAATTTAAGATAACACATATTGAACACACAAATAAAAATCTACATGGGTCTTCTCTTTGTAACGTCGAGGATTCCACTCAATGAGTAGACACGTGAGATGCTAAAGGGCGGTTTCGCCTCGTATTGAGAGTGTACATCGACAACACGTCAGCTTTTTCACAATCCACACCATGTACTGTTCACATCAAGTTTGCATCTTGAATAGTACGTATCATTTATAGAAACAAAACTTCGTTTTCTAAGAAAACTCTAGCATATTCTTTCAAGAACGGCGAATGTGACTAGTTTACTCAAATTTGTCGTGTACAATGAGGTTTTTTCAAGAACGGCGAATGTGATAGTATTGATTTTTCACACAAAAATGTTGACACTTGAAATAAAATGTAAGTCAAGAAATAAAACAAAATGATAAAAGTAAAATGAGGTTTTTGATGGGAAATGAATGATGTATCATGGTCCATAAAAGTGCAAATGCAACAGATAAAATGGACTGGCAACTTCAATCATCACACCCCTTAAGTTTTATTTCTCTTTATTTTGTATATTTTTTTATATGTTTCAAGCATTAAAAATAAAAAAATAAAAAGAGAAATATGGGGAAAAAAGTTTCATGTTCCCTATATGTTTGCGTCCCCCACTGGACAGCTGTCCGTTCTCGATGACTGCGATTACCAACCTGTATCTACCCCCCTTTCTAGTACAACCATATAGTTTCATTTCACACCCCTCTACTTTCATCTATTTACCTATCGAACCTCATTTCTTTTCCATAGAATTTTAAAGTATGGAGTACTATGTTTGAAGTTTTGAACAATTTAAATGAAGAAATGACTATGTTCATGCTTATTATTTTTTTTTTTCTTATTTTATTTTTTAAAACGGCATCACACTTGAAATCCAACCCCCGAGTACCATCTAAACGGGCAGGCCCCGGGACCCGAGCCACTAGGAGAGACCCGCGAAAGGAAACCTCTAGAACTCACGGCTTCGCACTAGGAGGAAAATCCGGATTTTTTTGTCTCTTGCGAGACTCGAACCCTTAAGCTCAAAAGAAACCCAGGTGGCCAACTGTGCTAAGACAGTTGATTAAAGTTTCTCTATTAACTCAAATGGTTCATAAGGTGTGTTTTTATGATATTTGTCGTGGTATCTTTAGTTCATGAGTTTGACGAAGGCATATGCTAAGGTCTAGAGTAGACGTCTAGCTAATAATAATACATTAATTTGCTAAGACTCTATGAACATTGTAACAAGTACATCGACTTCGCATTGGTAGCTCTACCTACTCTCGTGATCCTTAAAACCTCTCTAATACGTAGACTTTTTGAAATGTTTCGTACACAAATGTTCGATAAAACATTAGTATATGTCATCTAAAATCACTATCATTGGCAAAATTTTCTCAAGACAAACCTAAATGATGTAGAATTATCAAATATAACAATGATACAATATAATCTATATAGATATATAGCAATAACATCCTAATCACGTTACAGTCACACGAATCCAGAAAATTATGACAAAAAGTTGCTTACGTTTGTTCGAAATACTTCAAAAGGTATGAGCAATGAGCTCCATGTAAAACCTGAAAGAAATATTTACAAAGTATTTTTTTATAATATCTTCGCCGCTTCATATTATACAATTCTAAACGTTAAGATCATCTCAAATGTTGACACTAAAAATGCACATTGCACTAATTTAATGCCAAAATATGCAAAACCCGTTCTCCAATGTTAGCAATGCACTAATTTAGTGCTATAAACAATAAATCACTAAATATATTTCTCACTAATACTATTCAGTAAATCATTAAATATAGTTCTCACGAATTATTTGTTAAACCTTTAATACTTAACTAAAACTATAAAACTTAATTTATATAAACTATATTTCTATAAGTTTTCAATCAATATGTTTACAATGAGTCCAATATTGATATACATTATTCTAACTATTTTTTCTGTTCGTATCTGGACTTAGTAATTTAAACTAACTAAAAACAATTAAAGCAAAATTAAAAATTTTAAGGTTATACATTGAAGCAATTTATTATTTATTGTTTATTTTTTTATTTTTTCCAAATGTATGCTATAGACGGTGTGTTTGTTTTTTTTTAAAAACGTCTTACTAGCCCTCTTACTCTTACTAGTAAGAGGTGGTTAGACGTTTTGCTTGTTTGTTTTTTTCTTTTGAGTCAGACCTAATTAGACATATAACATCTTAATCAGTAAGAGGTGGGAGACTTGTCTTACTGCCTCTTACTCGATAAGAGATTTAAGACTCGTGTTAATATAATATATTTGATGGTTTATTAACTATGTTATATTTATGATAAAAAGTCTTGTTTCATATCTACATAAGTTACTTAAATTAATTGCAGAAACGAGCACTTAAAATCATTCGGACAATTATACAAAAAAACAAACAACATTGTTTCGTTCAGATTTAGCCTTTTTAGCCCTCTCTTACAGGTAAGATTGTGATAGTCATATTCATACCTAAAACATCTTAATTAAACGTGTTCACATTAAATCCAGATTTTGGTAGATAACTTGATACTTCAACAAAGAATATAAGTAACATACACAAAATTCAAGGATTATTTTGTTCAACTAACCAACTAACCAACCAAAAAGAAAGAAAGTAAAGTTCCGTTAACAACGAGTCAACTCTCTTCATTTCACGCCTTCTTTGACCGAGTCACCAACTCGCTCCACCTTTATACTTTTCCCCAAACACACACACACACACTAAAACACACACACAGTAACACCCCCAATTTGATGTCTATCAACTCAATTTCATAAAAAAACTAGGGTTTCAACTAACCTCAAAGATGATGATCCAACGTGGCTTATTCGGATGGTCCCCACCGCACATACAACCACTAACACCAGTCTCCGAAGTCTCCGAGCCACCCGAATCACCCTCCCCGTACACAGACGTTGGAGGCAACGCTAACGACTTACAGCTTGACCAAGGGGGAGACGATGAGATGGACGATGAGAATGAAGAAATGGAGGCGCCGCCAGCTGCGGTGCCGTTTTCGAAGCTTTTTGTTTGTGCGGATAAGCTTGATTGGTGTCTTATGGTTGTTGGATCGGTTGCTGCTGCGGCGCATGGGACGGCGCTTGTCGTTTATTTGCATTATTTTGCTAAGATTGTGCAGCTGCTTGCGCATGGGAGTGATGATCCGGATGTGTTGTTTGATAAGTTTAAAGACGTAAGTGTTGCGGTTTTTGGAGATGTTTTGTTTTTGACTAGGTAGTGATGGCTTGTGATTGATCAGGGACGGAATNTTTTTTGGGGGGGCCGAATTTATTTTGGGGTGGCCGAATCGGAGATTTGTTTGTAACCTCAACTAAATTACCCTTAAAAACTATAATATTTACACTACGTGCCGCAAATTTTGGGGGGGTCGGGACCCTCCCCTGCCCCTACATAGTTCCGTAGGGGCGGGGGGGAATTACAAATATAGCCATATATTTTGAAAAATTTACACTACAATTTTGTGTTCGCTAGACGTGTGTCCCCCTCCTGTCTCTACGCCTCTAGCGTTTAGGATAAACTAAATACGGCGAGAAACATAGTTTTTTGATAGATGTAAGGTTTTGTTTTGTTTTGTTATTGTTTTTGGTGGTGTTAGTAGAAATGTAGCGAATAATTTGGAGTATGTAGTGATCAGGGCGGAATCGGGATAAAATTAGACAAGGTGCATTTAGGAAAAAATGAAGGGGTGTTTGTTTAAGCTTATTTGTGGGCTTATGATTTATGAGCTTATGTAAATTTGGCTTATATTTCATAAGCTCAAATTTTGTAGCTTATTTTGAGACCTATGGGCTTATTATATAAGCTTACTGTATCTTTGTAAGCCTATATAACCCATAAGTCTCAAAATAAGCTGGAAAATTTTAGCTTATGCAATATATAAGCTGAAATCATATAAGCTTGAGCCCACAAATAAGCTTAAACAAACACCCCCCTAAACAAGGCGAGAAAATTAGTTTTTTTGGACCGGGTGGTTTTAAGAAAAAATTAAGTTGTTTTACAAAATGTGTCTCTATGTCGTAAAATGAAGATGTGCTTTTTTATAAAAGTTTACAGATGTAAGGTTATGTTTTTTGAACCTATTTTTATTACGTTATGATGCGATTATGTTTGGTGTAGCTATAAGAAGTTAAGTAACTAGTGATGCCATTTATGTATTGTGAAGGACTATACGGAATTACTCCCAAGGTTTTAGTTTAGTATTCATTGCTACTATTTGGTTTTATAAGGTAACGGTCTAGTGATTAATCGGTGGTTGTGAGAATGAAAAGGTGCTATTTGATAAGTTTAAAGATGTAAGTGTTGATATTTTGAGCTATTTTTAGTAAGTTATTTTGTGATTATGTATGGTGTTTATAGAAGAACTTTAGCTAAGTTATTCAGTAACTAGTACTGCCAATTAGCGACAAAAAGGCTCGAGTTCCCGGTAACTTGAACATGGATCCTTAATGGTGTTGTGAATAGGAAGTTATTTTAGACTTCGACGCTATTGCTGGTTAAATTACTCATCGGAAGGCATATATTTTCTAAAGCTTTTTGGGATTGCTTAAATTTTTCTTTTTAGCTGCTTATTAAACGCGTAAACGGATGAGGTTTTCCCTGTCAGGTTACCCAGGGAGGGTGAATCTTTGACTCAGATGTACAGGGACTAACCGGGGAATCCCGTGACTGTTTCCGACCCTTCCCTGGCAACCCTCAAATAAGCAGTTTTGTAAGATATACTGTATAAGGCACTGTTATTTCATGGGATTTGGCTGAAGTTATATGGGGCACTAATTGCTAATATTACAGTGACATTGGGTGGAAGTAAGTAGCTGATATTTGGAAGTTAAGACTTCAGTCTTTCAAGGCCAGAAAATGGTAGTACAATATGGAATTCCTGGTAGATGGGCGTTTAGGCTGCCCTTGCGAGTTACATTGTCCCTATTGATATTTGATGTATAATCGTCGTTTCTAATAAAAAACATGGAAGTTTTAGTAAGGTTTGTTAATGTAGAAATGTGTGACCTGGTATCCCTTGGCTAATATCTAGCTCATGGTAGTAGTATCCTTATGCCACATGATGTTCACTTTGTACTCTTATGCCTACTGATATGGTTTTAGTGTGTGACCCAAATGGTTGGCTGTGAGTTAGGATTGAAGTTGAGACTTGAGACTACTTTGGTAGCTTCTATCGTGCTAACCTTTATCTACTTTTATCTTTTTTATACACATCTATTTCTTTTTAGTATGTGTTGAAGATGGGGTTAATTGTTTGACAAAGCCATAGTTGCAACCTGGTCAAGACCATGCGCAGATTTCTGTCTGCTGCTGCTAACTGTAATTTGGATAAGGTTGTTGTCCACTTTAGAATATTTGGCATAAAGATGTGCTGACTGATAAAATGATTTAAGGATTTTAGATATAGTTTTAGTGGTAAGCCCAAGCTTAAAAAGAAGACTGGCCTCCTTTTTTTGAGGGTGATTAAAGCGACCTTTGTTGCTTGGCCTTTATCATCAAGCAAATAGCTTGCAATGGACATACTAAGCATCTGTCTGCATGGTCTCAGAATGAAACATTACGCCTGAAATGTTGTTCATCTGCAAAATAGTTTCCTCATTAAGCACGCTTGTTGCGAATACCGTAAATAAAAGTTTTCTAGTTAGCGTGGGAATATGAATGGAGGATCACCTCGAATGGGTGCCTTGCATGTTTCACACAGCTGCTGATTATTTTAATGACCTGGGCATGTGTTGTTAGGACTGGTGGCTAGCCTTTGCATTTTCTCGGTGTCACAGATTAATAGATAGATATTAGTCTTTTGTAATGGGCAGTGACGTGCATTATCAGTTTATATATAGTGTTATTTCTTCTGAAATATAAATTAACTTGTCTGAAGACCCCAGTTGGAACCATAGCATGTATAGAACTGGGATTATCTGAAATTTGGATGACAGTCCAAGACCACTGCAATCATGCGAATCAATCTATCTGCCGATCAAATTTCTTTCGTGGAATTTGTCTATGAGGCTAGCTGGCAACCAACCATTTTGTGGTTTGTGGCATTTGTTTTAATCTTTGTGTACCCTTCACTGTAGCCAATCTCATTTACCATGAAGGATTGGGTATCAAATATTGAACGGTGGAAGCATTACACTATTATTCTTTTACCTTAGGCTGCCAGGAGTTATCTTATATCAAGTTCCTTTTTAATCCATGCTTTCATTCTTATATTGACTATTGAAAATATAGATGCATGGTTTGTGTAGAGAGTTAAATTCCCAAAGCTTTTTCGTTGCTAAAGGCTTAAGTTGACAACAATAATAACTTTTCTCTTAGATAGTATATAAAGGTGTAATGACCTTTTATGATTTTATATTGCACTGTTGTTACCTCTCAAGTGTTGATTTTTTTTTCTCCATCAAGTGACATTTTGATCATGATTTCTGCAGCTTGCTCTCATCCTTCTCTATATTGCTGGTGGTGTTTTTGCTGCTGGCTGGATAGGTAAATAGTATAATAAAATAATTGCATTTCCCTTATACTTTCACATAGATAATTTCTTATATTAGCTGTGATTTCTATTTTTTTGTGCATTCAGAGGTGTCATGTTGGATTCTTACCGGAGAAAGACAGACTGCCGTTATCAGGTCAAGATATGTACAAGTACTACTAAATCAAGATATGAGTTTTTTCGACACTTATGGGAATAACGGAGACATTGTGAGCCAAGTATTGAGTGATGTATTACTTATCCAGTCTGCTCTTAGTGAAAAGGTAGGTCCACTGATATTTGCTTGTGGTAATCAAGCATGTAGTCATTTGATATATCTGATTATTTTTAATATTGCAGGTTGGAAACTATATTCATAACATGGCTACATTCTTCAGTGGCCTTGCAATTGCCTTCATCAACTGTTGGCAAATTGCCCTCATCACTTTAGCCACTGGACCCTTTATTGTTGCTGCAGGAGGAATATCAAATATATTTCTGCACAGGCTTGCTGAGAGTATCCAAGATGCATATGCTGAAGCAGCAAGTGTTGCTGAACAGGTTACTTTATTTACCTTGTTATCTTTTCCCCTTTGATCAAGTGAATACCATAGAGGTGGTAGTAGCTATAGCCTGTTTGTGCTGTTTAATTAAATCTATAGTTTGTTTGTGGTGTTATAAAACCTTAAAGGGCATTGTATTTTAATTGTATGTTATACATAAGGATGTGTTATTTATATGACTAATTACATAGCTTAGAGAAAAAGCAGTTAGATCATAACCTCTTGGGTACGGCCCATCTATAAAATGTCTCTGGCCCGTCTAGTCTAATTCGGTTTTCATTCATGATGGGTCTGTTTGTCAGATTGTATGAATAATTACTCCCTTACTAGTTACTAGTAAAGGGATCTGGATGGATATATGCTCTGTCCCAAATAAATGGCAATTGAAAAATCATATTTTATTGAGTCTGCTGAATGAGAGATTTCTTTTGAATGGGGCGATACGTTTAATGTCAAGGAATATTGTAGGGAAGTAGGGAAGTAGTGAACTATGAGAGCTAAATAGTAAAGCATACTCCTAACCCCTTCTTTGTTTAATAAGTCACAACAGACGGCCATATTATTTGAATAAGAACCTTGATGGCTTGATGAATTTAGCTAATGTAGTATTACTTTTCATTTTGCAGGCAGTTTCCTTTGTTAGGACCTTATATGCTTTTACAAATGAAACATTAGCAAAATATTCTTATGCAGCTTCATTACAAGCTACATTGAGATATGGTATATTAATAAGTCTTGTGCAAGGACTTGGGCTTGGATTCACATACGGGCTTGCAATTTGCTCTTGTGCCTTGCAACTTTATGTTGGAAGGTTTTTGGTTACACATAGAAAAGCTCATGGTGGAGAAATTGTAACCGCCCTGTTTGCTGTCATTTTAAGTGGCCTGTACGTATCTTGCTTTCCTTTTGACCCAAGTATATATTAATGAATGCCATTTTTCCGCTTCTAATTCTATCCTCTCATACATAATACTTAAATACTAAAATATCTGTGAATGCCATTTTANGAGAATATAGATGCATGGTTTGTGTAGTGTTAAATTCCCAAAGCTTTTTCATTGCTAAAGGCTTAAGTTGACAACAATAATAACTTTTCTCTTAGATAGTATATAAAGCTGTAATGACCTTTTATGATTTTATATTGCACTGGTGTTACCTCTTAAGCGTTGATTTTTTTTTTCTCCATCAAGTGACATTTTGATCATGATTTCTGCAGCTTGCTCTCATCCTTCTCTATATTGCTGGTGGTGTTTTTGCTGCTGGCTGGATAGGTAAATAGTATAATAAAATAATTGCATTTCCCTTATACTTTCACGTAGATAATTTCTTATATTAGCTGTGATTTCTATTTTTTTGTGCATTCAGAGGTGTCATGTTGGATTCTTACCGGAGAAAGACAGACTGCCGTTATCAGGTCAAGATATGTACAAGTACTACTAAATCAAGATATGAGTTTTTTCGACACTTATGGGAATAACGGAGACATTGTGAGCCAAGTATTGAGTGATGTATTACTTATCCAGTCTGCTCTTAGTGAAAAGGTAGGTCCACTGATATTTGCTTGTGGTAATCAAGCATGTAGTCTTTTGATATATCTGATTATTTTTAATATTGCAGGTTGGAAACTATATTCATAACATGGCTACATTCTTCAGTGGCCTTGCAATTGCCTTCATCAACTGTTGGCAAATTGCCCTTATCACTTTAGCCACTGGACCCTTTATTGTTGCTGCAGGAGGAATATCAAATATATTTCTGCACAGGCTTGCTGAGAGTATCCAAGATGCATATGCTGAAGCAGCAAGTGTTGCTGAACAGGTTACTTTATTTACCTTGTTACCTTTTCCCCTTTGATCAAGTGAATACCATAGAGGTGGTAGTAGCTATAGCCTGTTTGTGCTGTTTAATTAAATCTATAGTTTGTTTGTGGTGTTATAAAACCTTAAAGGGCATTGTATTTTAATTGTATGATATACATAAGGATGTGTTATTTATATGACTAATTACATAGCTTAGAGAGAAAGCAGCTAGATCATAACCTCTTGGGTACGGCCCATCTATAAAATTTCTCTGGCCTGTCTAGTCTAATTCGGTTTTCATTCATGATGGGTCTGTTTGTCAGATTGTATGAATAATTACTCCCTTACTAGTTACTAGTAAAGGGATCTGGATGGATATATGCTCTGTCCCAAATAAATGGCAATTGAAAAATCATATTTTATTGAGTCTGCTGAATGAGAGATTTCTTTTGAATGGGGCGATACGTTTAATGTCAAGGAATATTGTAGGGAAGTAGGGAAGTAGTGAACTATGAGAGCTAAATAGTAAAGCATACTCCTAACCCCTTCTTTGTTTAATAAGTCACAACAGACGGCCCTATTATTTGAATAAGAACCTTGATGGCTTGATGAATTAAGCTAATGTAGTATTACTTTTCATTTTGCAGGCAGTTTCCTTTGTTAGGACCTTATATGCTTTTACAAATGAAACATTAGCAAAATATTCTTATGCAGCTTCATTACAAGCTACATTGAGATATGGTATATTAATAAGTCTTGTGCAAGGACTTGGGCTTGGATTCACATATGGGCTTGCAATTTGCTCTTGTGCCTTGCAACTTTATGTTGGAAGGTTTTTGGTTACACATAGAAAAGCTCATGGTGGAGAAATTGTAACCGCCCTGTTTGCTGTCATTTTAAGTGGCCTGTACGTATCTTGCTTTCCTTTTGACCCAAGTATATATTAATGAATGCCATTTTTCCTCTTCTAATTCTATCCTCTCATACATAATACTTAAATACTAAAATATCTGTGAATGCCATTTTTTTACAGGGGACTCAATCAAGCTGCGACCAACTTCTATTCGTTTGAGCAAGGGAGAATTGCTGCATATCGACTTTTCGAGATGATTAGCCGTTCATCCTCAACCATTGATCATGATGGAAATACTCTTGCTAATGTACAAGGAAACATCGAATTTCGAAATGTGTATTTCAGTTACTTGTCTCGTCCTGACATTCCTATTTTAAGTGGATTTTACCTAACTGTTCCAGCCAAAAAAACAGTAGCACTTGTTGGAAGAAATGGCTCTGGTAAAAGTAGTATTATACCACTTATGGAACGGTTCTATGATCCTAATTTAGGTATTAAACTGCTACATCGTTTTGTAAACTATTAATGATCTTAATCTGTTTGTGTATATCATGAAATTACAACCTTTGACTTTTTTATTTTTTGTCATTCAGGCGAAGTTCTTTTGGATGGGGAGAATATCAAAAATCTGAAATTGGAATGGTTAAGAAGCCAAATTGGCTTAGTAACTCAGGAACCTGCTTTGTTAAGCTTGAGTATAAGAGACAATATTGCTTATGGCAGAGATGCCACTGCACTTCAAATTGAAGATGCAGCGAAAATCGCTCATGCACATACATTTATTACCTCACTTGAGAAAGGATATGACACACAGGTAGAATTATAAGGCTGTGATGGTGGTTCTCTTTTATTTATTTGTTTATGATTTCTATCCTAAATTAAAGAAACATTTTTTTTACGCTTCCAGATAGGCAGAGCTGGTTTATCGTTAACAGAAGAACAGAAAATAAGGCTATCTATTGCAAGGGCAGTGCTTTCGAACCCATCTATTCTTCTTCTTGATGAGGTGACAGGTGGACTAGACTTTGAAGCTGAAAGATCTGTTCAGGAGGCTTTGGATCTCTTGATGTTAGGACGGTCAACTATCATTATTGCTCGTCGGCTTTCTTTAATAAAAAATGCTGATTTTATTGCTGTGATGGAGGATGGTCAGTTAATGGAGATCGGGACACACGATGAATTAATAGCCTCAGATGGGTTATATGCAGAACTTCTGAGATGTGAAGAAGCAGCCAAACTTCCTAGAAGGTAGACTTTGATTACAAGTATTCTTTTTCGTGATTGTTTATTTTTGGTAAAGTTGGTAAAATACTAAAATGGGAAGGTCGGTTTATGGGTCAAACAATGATTCCTGGTACAGTTTTTAAAACACCTTTTTTTTTTTTTTTTTTTTTTTTTTTTTTTTTTTTTTTTTTTTTTTTTTTTTTTTTTCTTTTTTTTTTTTTTTTTTCATTTTTTTGGTTAATCCGTTCTATATTTATTGCATTCGAAATTACACGTCATGTTCGATCCATTTGACCTTTCTTTATAACTTTATTCACTTTATTTTGTATCTCACCCATATGACACATTGGGGTTAAAATATAACAAACATCTTTAGTTTCTGGTGATAATTTTTGGACTTTGTGAGTATTTATGGATGCTTCTGATACCTATTTACTGTTGTAGGATGCCTACGAGAACCTACAATGAAACTGCAGCTTTACAGATAGAAAAAGATTCTTCAGAACCAACATCTCCTAAATTTGCCAAATCACCATCACTTCAACGAGCTTCTAATGTACACTCAACTCGCCCTCAAGATTCTGCTTACGGGTCATATGAATCGCCAAAAAATCCGATCCCAACTGAAAAAGAAAACGGGTATTCATTAGATGGAACAAACAAAGAACCCACAATAAAAAGACAAGACAGTTTTGAAAGAAGACTACCCGAGTTACCGAAGCTGGATGTTCATGCTATTCGCAGACAAACATCTAACGGCTCTAATCCTGAATCACCTATTTCACCCTTGTTAACATCTGATCCACAAAGTGAACGTTCACATTCACAAACTTTTAGTCGACCTAATTCCCAACTTACTGAAAAGCCAATTAGGGTTCAACCGGTAAAAGAAAAACAACATAAGAAAGAACCATCAATTTGGAGACTTATAGAGTTGAGTTTAGCTGAATGGCTGTATGCTGTTTTAGGAAGTACGGGTGCTGCAATATTCGGTTCTTTTAACCCTCTTCTTGCTTATGTTATTGCATTAATAGTGACAGCGTACTATAGAAATGAAATCGACAGACACAACAACATACGTGATGAAGTAGACAAATGGTGCTTGATTATTGCCGGCATGGGTGTTGTGACTGTAGTTGCAAACTTTTTGCAGCACTTTTACTTCGGTATAATGGGAGAGAAGATGACTGAACGAGTTCGAAGAATGATGTTTTCTGGTTAGTAAACTTGTTAACAAACAATGTTCTTAGATTCCATATGTGTAATTTTGGTACTTGTTAAAACGGGCCTCGTACGCTTTTGTACATTTTCTATTTTAATAATATAGGTAGCAAAGCATGTTGGGTCTGGTAAATCAGAAATACATTTTACCAAATTATTTAATTTCTTTATTCTGGAATATCCGTATTTGTAGAAGAAATAATGTATAGGATGTTTTATGCACTGAAATAAACTATGGGTGACTTTCACCTGTTTGGACTTTTTTCTATTAAGCTAATTTCTGGAGGTCAAATACAACCCAAATTAACAACAATGCTTTCTCTTTTCTCTCTATATATGGATCAGTGTGTATGGGTTCCACTGGAGTGTAATTACATTTGTATTTTACAGCAATGCTTCGGAATGAAGTTGGATGGTTTGATGATGAAGAGAACAGTGCTGATACATTGTCCATGCGATTAGCAAATGATGCAACATTTGTGAGAGCAGCTTTCAGCAACCGACTTTCTATACTTATTCAAGATTGTGCAGCCGTTTTAGTAGCAATTGCAATAGGAGTGATTTTACATTGGCGTTTGGCTCTTGTGGCTATAGCCACATTGCCAGTTCTGACTCTTTCTGCCATTGCTCAGGTAATCTTTATTACTATGTCTTTTCAAAATTATAAAACATCAAGAATTATCATCTAATATTCCACGTGTTGATTTCAAATATGCAGAAACTTTGGTTAGCTGGATTTTCAAAGGGGATACAGGAGATGCACAGAAAAGCATCTCTGGTTCTTGAGGATGCGGTTAGAAATATATACACTGTTGTTGCATTCTGTGCTGGTAACAAAGTTATGCAGCTTTACAGATTGCAATTAAGCAAGATATTCTATCAAAGCTTCTTTCATGGCATGGCTATCGGTTTTGCCTTTGGTTTTTCACAGTTTCTTCTTTTTGCCTGTAATGCCATTCTCTTATGGTACACCGCCCTCTGTGTTAAGAACAATTATATAGATCTCCCAACTGCTCTCAAAGAGTACATGGTCTTCTCTTTTGCAACCTTTGCCCTTGTGGAGCCTTTCGGTCTGGCTCCATATATTCTCAAAAGAAGAAAGTCTTTAATATCCGTATTTGAGATAATAGATAGAGAACCCAAGATTGAGCCAGATGATCCTTCTGCTTTGAAGCCACCAAATGTTTATGGAAGCATCGAGTTGAAAAATGTTGACTTTGCTTATCCAACTCGCCCCGAGATTTTGGTTCTGAGCAATTTCAGTCTCAAAGTCACTGGTGGTCAAACAGTGGCGGTTGTCGGGGTTTCAGGATCAGGGAAAAGCACTATAATCTCTTTGATAGAAAGATTTTTTGATCCAGTTGCTGGTCAGGTAATGCTAGATGGACGAGACTTGAAGCAATTTAATTTGAGATGGTTGAGAAATCATCTTGGTCTTGTTCAACAAGAACCCATAATCTTTTCAACCACGATTAGGGAAAATATCATATATGCAAGACACAATGCCAGCGAGGCTGAGATCAAAGAAGCTGCAAGAATAGCAAATGCTCACCATTTCATCAGCAACTTACCCCATGGTTATGATACTCACGTGGGAATGAGGGGCGTGGATTTAACACCTGGCCAGAAGCAGAGGATTGCAATTGCTCGAGTTGTGTTGAAGAATGCACCTATTTTATTATTGGACGAGGCTAGTTCATCTATTGAGTCTGAGTCAAGTCGGGTGGTTCAAGAGGCTCTTGATACGTTAGTCATGGGAAACAAAACGACCATTCTTATAGCTCATAGAGCTGCTATGATGAGGCATGTTGATAACATTGTTGTACTTAACGGGGGTAAGATCGTTGAGGAAGGGTCCCACGATTCTTTAATGGGAAAGAACGGTTTGTATGTGCGGTTAATGCAGCCTCACTTTGGGAAGCGTCAGCATAGACTAATATAGACAAATGGATATGCATGCACATTGTTGAATTGACTCATAATGTCAGCCATCTGCAGTTCTGATAGAGCTTATGGGTGGTGACACGTGGCGTGATGGTGGTGGATGTAGCCTTTACGATCTGGGCAGTTCAGGCTTAGGGTTGTAGATTTCGGTTCGGAAGTCAGATTGCATATTCTTTTGGAGGCACGGCATTTACAGGTTAGAAGCTTTGCTGAGTTTCCATAATATATTGATTTGTTGATCATAGAATTAGTTTTCAGATGTTTGATTGCCTTCTTTTTCTTATTCTTTTCAATACCGTCGTGTGTTTCTCTTTATAATCTGACTGTTGTACATTTGTATATCCTTTTAAATTTTGTGGATGTTTACGAGGCTTAAGAAGGGATTGAGTAAACGTATTTATTGTAATCCTTTTGTATATAAAGAGGTTTAGATTCATTGACGACTCTTTTGCTCATCATTTACTTGTTACATTTGCTGCTACAACTTTCAAAATGGCATGTGATCAATAAAGCATGTGGCTTAAGAGTGCTATTGCTTTTTACATTGTACTTAAGAAAACCAAATATACAGATGATATCCTGCTATTAGATGTCGAGCACCTTGAATGAGTCTGCTACCACCTTAAGCTGGTTTCTTACTCTTCTCCATCTTCGCTCATTTGCTCCAACAATTAGTGTGTAGTATCTCCCTGTTTCAGGAGTTCAAATCCACATGAATTAGTGTTCTGTAAAGGTGGCTGTTCATACCAATTATTTATGATTTGTTCAATTTTGGGTTTTGTTTCGAATGGGGTAAATCGAGAATTTTAGGTAAAAGGGGAATGGGTCGACCCAACCTGACGTCGAAATACCCGTGCCCGTTGTTAAATGTTACCTAACCCACCCATTTTGTCGATTTTGGCTTATATGATACTGTGTCTTACCATTTCCAACAGCTATGGTTGCGAAAGCTGCTCGGCCGAAGTTTGGCGAGGTTAATGTATACTCAAATGTGTAGTAGTTTTTACCATCTGTGGTCCTCTGCAATGTATAACCATTAAACAAGCGTTTGTCAAAGATTAAAGAAACCTTGTTTAGGGATTCATAAAATATGATTGGGCAAGATTTTAAGGATTCAGACCTCTTGCATATCAAACACATCTGGGACCTGAGTCGGTGTCGAGTACACATGTTTCACCAAGTGGGCTACAACCTACAAAATGAAACTGGGTGCTTTAGAAATCGAACAAAACTAGGAAAAGATACCAAGTTAAAGAGCCACGTGATTTTTACCTTCTCTATTGGACCCATATCACGGATATCTGTTTTACTGGTCGGTATGAAGCTAAGTCGTACATTTTGTAATTGCAAGTACCGATCCTTAAATGCAGAATCATGTCCTCTGAAATCAAATTCCTGTAAAAAAGAATTGCGCGTGAGCAAACTTTTGAGTCAAAATGGATCAAATTTGGTGGCTTCGGATGCAGCTTACCCTCCAATCTGAGGGATAATAATATGAATAACCGTCTTTGACGTCTACAAATTCATCATAGTTTGGTGGTTTTTCTGTGTACATTAACAATGCAAGAGCTTTAGAATATTAATATTAACAAGACAAGGCCACCCTGAAAACTGTATCACTACTGTGTATTATGATATGGTTATGATTATTTATTAAGACAATTTTGATATGAGATTGAATCACATAGTTTAATTTGTATGTTAAGGGTCATTTTAAAACTACCATAATGATACATGAAATAATAGTTTAGAAATTGATTAGTATACCTTGAGCCAAAAGAATTTTCGTAGGCAGTAAGCTTGAAGCTCCAAGTCCTATAAGAAGTGACCTTCTCTTGCAATTTTCCGATCCTGTTTCATACAAGATTTCTTGTTTATATTGCGAAAAACATAACTTTTGGGTTCTCGTTTGATAGCCGCAAAATCATAAAACTTCTTATAGACCATAAGAAATGACGTTTGCATTTAACTCTATAGCTACTTGGATCAAAGAAGTCGAAAACCTTGATAGTAAAATAAAAACTGCATCAAAAATAGAGGTGTTGGTTCATCCAACGAGGTTATGGGCTTGAGTGTCGATGCTAGCTAAATATAAATAGGATAATACTATGAAAGTAAGCTTACTTTCTTCATCAAGAGATGAATCTTTTGTCGATGCAATGATAGTCGGCCAAGAACATGTAATAGTAGAAGGCTTTATCGGCAGATTCACCTGCAAAGTGAATACAACATTAAGTGACCAACTTTCTAATCGAAATGGTAAATCCTTTGTTCGAACTTGCAATGTAAGCGCTGCAAAGACTTGAGACAGTTTGTAAAAAGGTTAAAATAGTTAGAAAAGTTACCTTATTGGCTAATGTAGCAGATGAGAATGAAAGAGATGAAACTGCCATTTTTGTGCTCTTTAGAAAGAAGCTACTTTGCTATATCTTCATGGCAGCTTCTTTTATTTTTATTTTATTTATTTGATGAAGGGATATAACATGTGTGGATAGTGAATGCAGTTTGTGTCTGAGGATGGATTAGGCTTGTCTTCTTTTGGTGCTCTTTCATAGTTCATGTGGTAAACATGAAAACACAACTATATGTTAAAAACTCAAAAATCTGTATGACATAACATACCTAAAATCAAAACAAATCCTTGTCAGAATTAAACACGACAATTCACTTTTTACTTCTCACCTTAATTGTATATATTGCTATTTTTGTCTAAAAATATCCACTCATTAACGGGATAATTACGGTTTATTAATTCTTTTGTTATCTTTTAAGTTTCGGTGCCATTCACTATATTTAACGAGTGTTTTTTAAGCTTATTTGGTGGACTTATGAGCTTATTGAAAATTTAATAAGTTTATATCTCATTTTAATTTTTAATGTATCCAAAGGTAAACATGATCATTAGGGTTATGTTTAACAAATTCCGACATGTTTAAATGATTTGTATATTCAGAATAACCATCCGCCGTAGATTTTCATTGCTTTCAACCAATTAAATATAACACTGTTAGTGGAGGGAATGAACCCACAAAACATAATTTAATATTTCCTTTCGTAGTGGGGCCTACAAAATTCCACTAATTCATCTATATCTAGTGGGTGTAAAATATGTGCTCCTCCCCATTAAGAGGAAGCAAGAGACATGGGTCCCATGTATCTCTTAGTGAAAGAAAAAAAGAAACGGCCCCTTAGTGTATATATATATATATTTCATAACCTTTAGTCTACATATAACAAAACACATATTGTTTACTCTTAAATGATATGAACATATTCTTTTTGTTAAACCAAAAGTGGTATGCGTTTTGTTATTCCTTAGTTTGAAGCAGAGGCGGAGTCAAAAAATTATGATCGAAGAGATAAACTTTAATAATTTTTTGAAACTAAACTACAAATCGGCTTGTTAAAACGTAAATTACAAAAACAGTCAAATATTTTAAAAAATTTACGCTATAAACTTTTTAGATGTAGTAACACTTCACGTGGTATTTGAGAAAACAAATTGTGACGGCACATGCTTTAACGCAATCTCGGATCTATATATATGATGTTGTATAATCAGTTTTTTATTTTTTTATAGTGCATTAAACATGACTTTGAGTGAAATAGAAACTACTGTATAACATAAAAGTCATCAATTTCCTGTGCTTTATGAATGTTTGTGAATTTACTACCACATTTCCAAAGTCATGACACTCGGTATTCAAAAGCAGTGAATCTACCTCTATATCAATTTTTTATTTATTTTTTTTCAATTTTAACAACTATTTAGACGTTTAATATTTTTATAAGTTATCGTTTTTATCTTAATTTGTAATAGCATTGTGTTAATATATGTGATTTTTTTTTTTTTTTTTTTTTTAGAACGGCGGTGTTAATACTTAATATACAGTATGTGATTAGGTTATAATACAAGTTAAAAACATTACACGAAAAGCAAAATTCATTACTCGAATACAAATCAGGTTTTCTAAACTCGGATTATCCAATTATCTACCATCATTTGGAATCAAGCAACAAAACCCACTTGTGAATGACCAAAACTACGTGATCGCATTTTTTTAATTTGATAAATCATGATGTTGGTATAAAATATATGTTAGACGCTACGATCAACACTTTCCTAATGAAACATATGTTTGTATCATATAATTCCTTATGAAGTTGATTAACTAAATCGCAAATGACATTTTTTTAAACATAAGCTTTGCCTTTTAGAGGAAGGATCAAATGAGAAATATAATTAAGATGAGAAGAATGAGAAGAAACCACAACCACAAATATTAGATGCACTCACAAAACTAGATGCATCTCCCTATTATTTCTCTTTCCTTATTTAAAATATGTGGCCACAATTTTTTCTCACTCTTCTCATTTCAATAATTCTTCTCACTAGATCCACACTCTTGCCTTTTATGTTTTCATTTTTTGGTATCTTTCGAAGATAGAATTGATATGCAACCTTCACTTATCAATCAGAGCGTAAAAGTTTTGTACCTAAGGTTGATAACTTAAGTTATACGAAATTTTTCAATACCAAAAAAAATAATAATAAATAAATAAATTAAATAAAAATAAAAATTACAAAGTATCAATTATTTGCTTACCTATCGCGAAACGCATGCAAGTAAATTCTAGTTATAAGTCAATTTCTAACTAGAAGTAAAATGATACGTTCTTAACTTTCATTTTTTGTGCAATGAAAATAACTTTTGTAAAATTATCTAATAACATGCTAACTTGTCAAAATGTGAACTGTAAAATGTAAAATCTACCTTTACTGTCCAAAAAATGAAAACTAAATGTCATTTTTAATCATTTTTATAGTATGATAGTTTAATTTGGATTTATCTAGGAATTCAGTATCTTCTTTTGCACAAAATTTAAATAGAAAAGATTATCATAATATCATTCTCTTAAACTTTCAAGTGGAGCTATATATAGGTATATACTATCATATATTGTTAATAATTGTTTCATGACGAAAAGCACATAATGTAAGAATTTTTTTATTATAAAAAAGTTAGATGTCAGAATTGATTGGTTATTAAAGATCGATTTAACTGAGGTAGTGACACGAAGTCAAAAGGCAGGCACGACCATTATTTAAAAAAAAAAAAAAAAAAAAAAAAAAAAAAAAAAAAAGAGGGAAAAAAAAAAAAAAAAAAAAAAAAAAAAAAAAAAAAAAAAAAAAAAAAAAAAAAAAAATTTTTTTAAAT
>LBNU01022019.1:153384-188471 GCA_014162995.1 Artemisia annua | reverse complement strand
ATATATATATATATATATATATGTATGTTCGGTTAGCACTTTCTTGTCATCGTGTTTAAATAGTAACAATTGAATTTTTTTTTCTTAAACTATGTATTCTTACCATTAATAGGACATATCTATATGATTGTTTTCTCTTGTATTTGCTTTGTAATTCATATTGTATTTCATTGTGTTCAATATTACTCTAACATTACTGTATATTTATGTCTCGTCCTTTGTCTATATACATTTGTTTTATCGTCCAAAATCGGTACTTACAATGTTGGAAAAATGTTTGTCAAATGACTTTTTTCAAACTTTTAACACTTTTATAATTATAAGTGGCCTCTTCAAATTCCAAACAACTAGTAATGACCGCGTATGGAGACAACCCAATATAACGAACTTGAAAATAAAGTAAACATCCCTTGGACTTGTGACTTAATCTTGTACGATAACGTGACTAAGAACAGTAATGTGACTTGTCCAACTGACAACCCAAATCACTCAATACAATATATCCCAATCACAAAAAGGTTTATGTTTTGTATTTCCTTTTGAAACATCCACAACTTCGTGTGACACTAAGCACTACAACGTAACTCCTTACATGTATAACTAGATAGCAAAGTCTTAATCATTATGGATGGTTTTCCAAACATGAATGCCCAAACAAGTATCTCCGAAAGTCACTCATCCAACCAACCTATAGACTTCGAGATAAATAAGTACACATGCCCTTGTTATGCAACTTCAAAATCAAATAAGTGATACCGTACGAAAACTTTGTAGTCACAAAAAAACCAATACTAGCCGTTGCCAGTTGGTGAATCTTGATAAGGATCTTTTAAGTGAAATGTGATTTGACAATAATATCTGATACGTTTTTGGTGTTTGATCATAAAAAGGGCCATAACTCCATTTTGGAGCATTTTTAAGGCTCGAAAGTGCCAATTAGCTAGATATATTTGTTAACTCGTCGTCCGTCTCATTCCAAAGGTTGTTTTGATTGGTGGATCGCTGAAAACGGACACTCCTAGCCCAAGTTATGCTCATTTAAAATTTTGCCGCAAAATGACAAATAGGGATGGCAACGGGGCGGGGAATGTCGGGGATTGTACTTACCATCCCCATCCCCGTTTTCCACTCTCCATCCCCGTCCCCATCCCCATCGGGGAATTGCTTTACATCCCCATCCACGTCCCCAGTAGAGATCGGGGATCCCCATGGGGATTCGGGGATTCTCCACCTTTATGAAATAACATAAAAAGCCCACCAACTCGTAAAAAATATGAAGAATTTTGACTCGTAAAGTACGTCAACAAACGTGCATCGCACATAGTTAGATTAATTACAATTTCAATTCAACTTTAAAGCATCATAAACATTGTCATACCACATAATATAAAAACAATATCTATCATATATTTGTATCCGGACAAAATAATTAAGTAACATGTAATTGGTACTTATACTTCTAATTTTAAATGTGTTTGATCCAATAAATATCACATATGCATATTAACATACATGTCGATACTCATAAACATATGTACATGTACATATACAAGTTAATCGAGTATGGAGAAACCATATAAATTTTAAATAATAATACACTAGAAAGATCGGGGTTCGGGGCCGGGTTTGGGGATTGATGTTATCCCCATCCCCGCCCCATCCCCAGTTTAATATTTCAGGAGATTCCCCATCCCCATCCCAATCACCGGTCAACTCGGGGATTCCCCAGTCAAATCGGGTTTGGAGATCGGGTCTCTATCGGGTACGGATTTTTTTGCCATCACTAATGAGTAATGACAAATGTCGGCTTCAAATTTCGGTTTTAATCTTTTGGTGCACAATATTTCAGTTCCAAGTTGACTTTAGTTGACTTTCGCTTCAATAAATTTCGGTTCCAAAGATGTGGGACTTTAGGTTCCAAGTCTTTCGGCTTAAGAATTTCAGTTCCAATCTTTTAGTTTATAGAGTTTAGGTTTGGAAATTTTCGGTTCATAAATATTCGGTTCCCTAAGTTTTGATTTCATGGACTTTCGGTTCCAAATCTTTCGGCTTGTAAGTTTCGGTGCCTTAAATTTAGGTTTCAGAAATTTCTGGTCCTAGATTTCGGTTCTACTTGTAAGTTTCGGTGCAACAAATTTCGGTTCCACTATCTCTCGGTTCAAGAAATTTCGGTTCCCATTTTTCGATTTGAGAAGGAACCGAAATTTTAAGATTTCGGCTTGGGGGAACCGAAATATGGGAATTTCTGTTCGATGAACATCAAAGAACCGAAATTCCGGTTTGCACTATTTCCGCACATAAATTTGCCTAAAAACCACCTAAAACGACCGTTTTATCTTAAATCTTTTGAAGAAACCTTCTTAGAAACACTATTTCATAAAGAAAAGTAACAACTTTAACATCAAAACACGTAAAAATCAAAGATTTGATGAAAAAGTATACGTTTTTGCACTAAACCACACAAACACTATTTTTAAACACCCAAAAATGAGATTTTTTTCGAACCACAAATCACCCATGAGGATTTCTGATACCACTTGTTAGCAGTGGCTTTTAATAAACTCAGATTAGGACCCTCACCAAACCCTCAGATTTCTGGACACATCAGTTCAGGACTCGGACCTCAAGAAGCTTCATCAACAACTATTGAAAAACCTATACAACGTGAACTAGAGAATTTCTTCGAGTTAATGTTTGATGAATATCATGGTGGATCTTCGACAAATGCATCAACACGTCATTCTGATGCACCCACTCAAAACAGTCAACCACCACCACCACAAGATGCATCCACTACACTCGAAGTTGATGCACCAGCTCCAATAAACTCATCTACATCAACTACAGCAACTCCAATTATTCAAATCGTTCTACCAAGAGTTGATGAGCAGAATCAAAACACCCTATTTGAAGAAGCACCCGCACAAAATCAAAACAATGTAATGTTAGATGAAGAAGTGTTTCAAAACCCATTTGCCACTGAATCTTCTTCAAGATTTCAAGAACCATCTAATATTCATACGTTCAACCCATAATATCCTTCTACACTGAAGTGGACAAAAGACCATCCAAATGAACAAGTGATCGGTGAACCATCAAGGCCAATTCAGACGAGAAGACAACTCGCCATAGACCCCAAAATGTGCATTTACATCTGCTCTATAAGAACTAAAGAACCAAAGAAAATTCGGGAGGCGATGAAAGAAAACACATGGATAGAAGTGATGCAGGAGGAACTTCTTCAATACCATCTGCATAACGTTTGGGAACCAGCTGAAATAACAATTGACAAACATGTCATTGATCTAAAATGGATCTGGAAGAACAAATTAGATGAGGAAATGACTGTAATTTGCAACAAGGCTGATCTAGTGGCTAAAGGATACAAACAGGAAGAAAAGATAGACTTCGAAGAATCATTCGCGCCGGTAGCAAGACTTGAAGTAGTCAGGATTTTCTTGGCCTGTGCAGCTTAAAAGAACATCACGATATATCAGATGGACATCAAGAATGCGTTCTTGAATGGGACTTCTAAAGAAGAAGTATACATGAGCAAGCCAGAAGGCTTTATCGACTTGGAACATCCATATAGCATTTACAAGCTAAAGAAGGTTATCTACGGTTTAAAGCAAGCACCGAGAGCGTGGTATGACGAACTATCTTATTTCCTCTTAAAAATCACTTCACCAAAGGTACTGTTGACCCTAAATTGTTTACACGAAGATACAACGATGACATCTTGATTGTTCAAATTTACGTGGGCACATTATTTTTGGATCCACTAATCCGGATCTTTCAACTCAATTTGAAAATCTTATGACAAGCAATTCGAGATGTCTATGATGGGGGAATTAAAAAAATTTCTTGGTTTACAAATACACCAATCCCCTTGTGCTTTGAAAATTTAAGGAAACATGGTATGGCAAATTGTGATTGCGTTGGTACACTAATGGTCACATAACCCAAAATTGGATGTGATTTATTTAGGAAACCCGTCGGTTCGAAGAAATATCGTAGCATACTTGGTTATCTCATGTATCTTACTACTACTAGACCTGATATTCAATTTGTTGTTTGCTTATTAGCACGGTTTCAGGCGAGGCTTACCGAACTACACCTCCAAGAGGTCAAACGGATCTTTCGGTACCTAAGAAAAACCATTAACATGGGACTTTGGTGTGGAAGGATTCCGGATTTGAACTAATAGCATTTTCAAATGCAGATCACGCACGGTGTCAAGTTACAGCAAAAACACATCAGGTGGAGCACAATTTTTGGGTGAGAAGCTAGTCGGCCGGTCGCAAAAGAAATAAGATTGTACTGCTTTATAAACTGCAAAAGCTGAGTATGTGTCTCTATCTGCGTGTGTGCCTAAATTATTTTGATGAGGACACAACTCACAGATTATGGCTTAACTTTTGACAAAATACATATGTATTGTGACTTTAAAAGTGCCATAGCCATCTCCTGCAATCCGGTACAACATTCGCGTACAAAACACATTAGAGTCCGATATCATTTCATTAAAGAGCATGTAGAAGAAGGTAATGTTGAGCTATATTTCGTTAATACGGATTACCAACTCGCCAATCTATTTACTAAAGCCCTTTCAAAAGAAAGGTTTGACGATTTATTCCGACGAATTGGCATTCGAAGCCTATCTCCTGAGGAGCTAGAACGTCTTCTCAAATCTTAATGAAAAATATCTTTCAAAAAGCTTCGCTGTAAATATTTTTGAAAAACAAAATACAAAATTTGAAAAACCAACAAAAATAAAATACCAAAATAGAAAATTTCAAAAATCCGAAAACATTAGAAATTTCAAAAATACAAAAACAATATAATATCAAAAATTCAAAAATATTCTTCTCACGACATGCCTCTCGTAAAATCGATATTATGTACATTTCTAGAAATGTCATTTAACATTGGCACGGAAATGTACATATGCAGTTTCTTATCTTTTTCAAATAATGTTTTCTCTAAAACACGTCGTTTCTTAAAAATTCTTCTAGTGGCTTTCATATATTTCTGTACAAAACCAGCTTTAACAATGACTTACAGTTACATGACAAACTGTGACTCGATCTTCAAGAAAGCGAAAATGTACGTTTCAGTGGTAACTCGATCTTCAAGAAAGCGAAAATGTACGTTTCAGTGCACTTTTGCTAAAAATAAAAGAAGAGATATCTTCTTGTTTTTGAGAAATTTTTTTCAAGATTTTTCAAAAAATTCAAAATCTTTCAAAAATTCTCAAATGACTATGCCTTCTGATTATCTCGTGCTTTCAAAATGAAATATTTTACAATTGAAGAACGAGTATAATAAACAAAAAAAATTCAATCAAAAACTCGTTTCAAAATGACTTATGTACATTTCAGTGCATAACTCGATTTTTAAAAAGAAGACCCTGTATGCTTTAGTGCGCTACTCCTATATATTGTGAGAATCTGCACTAAAATTAATACTGTGAATCATCCGTTTGTATTAAATCAACCAAAAATATATTTCTACGTATAAAAATTCTTAATCAACACGACTAAATATATTTAATTTCTTAAGTTTATTTCAATATTTCTCACGTTACCGCACAAACATTAACAAATTGTACAACGGAATCAATGTCCGCATGTTCATAAATATGGCCGTAAATTCAATGTGTGTAAACCGCCCATACATTAACAAATTGTACAATGTAATCAATGTCCGCATATGCATATGGTCGTAAATTCAATGTTTGTTACATGTTTCTACTTTTATCTCAAAAGTCAAAAACATGTCAGGTTCACAAAGTTGTTAACAAGAAATAAGATAACTTTATTTATTTATGAGAAAAGTCCAAAAATACATCATTGTGGTTTGTTCCGTGTCTCGCTTTACATTCTCGTGGTTGTTTTTAGCACGAAACTATCCTTCCGTTAGTAAAGTTGGCACATAACCATCCATCCGTTAGTAAAATCAGTCAATAAAGGACTAACGGGGGATGGTTTGTGCCAAAAAAATCACGAGGATGTAAAGCAAGACACGGGATAAATCACAGGGATGTATTTTGGACTTTTCTCTTTGTTTATTTATTTATTTTAATAAAATATAATCAAAATATATGTATATAATTTTGAAGAAGAAATGACCCAGTTAATAGGTTTTATATTAGCTGTGTTGAGCTTTTTGAAACGTTTATAACCTTTTGACGTTTAGAAGATAATGCTTGTTTTACTTTCGAACGAAATATTTATTTTTATTTTTAGATTTTATTTAAAGATTATTCATAAAAGAAGTATTTTGCGTTTATATTTTCTCATTGACTCGTGCACTATAAAAGGGTTACATTATTTTACGTTTTATAACTACTGCTACTAGAGCTCAAGATCACTAACTGTTTGTTCAAAGTAGATCATTTGATTAGACCCAATGTCAGCAAACGGTACAAAAGGTAGCTCAGCCACTACAAAAGTAGTTAGATAATTTGATTAGTCTACATTGTAAGTTTAGATAGGTTGTTTTCCTTTAATTTTGCATAAGTATGCCATGTTATTACTAATGCTGGTATAGGTAGTAAGCAATATTGTAGGTGTGTTTGGTTTGCCTGTTTAGGCTCAGATGTGAGATTCACCCACATCCATTGTACTTGACTGTTTTTTGAAGTAATAATATTTTACCGGGTAACCCTTTTACCAAAAAATATCTATAACACATTCAAGACCACACCATGAGTACTGTTATTCTAAAAGATAAGGATCCTCTCATGTTTAACATAACATGATAGGTCATTATGTTATTTAAGTTTGTGAGAGGAGTCATAAATGTGGGTCTTATCTTTTTATTCAAAGTAAAACAAATTACTATAATGTTTGTTTCAACTTTAGAGGATCTTAATCCTATTCTAAAAGCCAATATTTAAAATTGATCACATGTCAAGATTATAAAGTGAATAAGTTAGTACTTAATAAGTATATCTTTCTTTGAAAATATTACAAAAGCATGTTTCATGGCCACCGGTCCTAAGTTTTGTCATGGCCTATATATATGAAGTTAGATTGAGAACTCGTCAAAATACCTAGAAACCCCAAATAACAGCCATGAAATTCCTTGTTCTAATTTGGGGAGTATTTCTAATGTTTTCCTTTACAATCTCTAATATAAATTCCACCACTGAATACCACACCCTCATTAATTCTTACAACCTTGCGAAGCCAGGCTGCGACAGCCAATGTGGAAACTTAATTGTTCCCTACCCTTTCGGTGTCGGAGACAACTCAGAGTGTTATATAAATGAGGGATTTCGCATCGGCTGCAACACTTCCGTAATCCCTCCTAAGGCATATATTACTAAAGATGATTACATCTCAGTCAAACTAATATCGGATTCCACCATTCGGACGTCAAATCAAGTGGCGAGCACGTGCTATCATCCAGATTGCACAAACATAAGTCCATATTATATGGTATTGGATCTTATCAGTAGTCCATACACTTTATCCAATGTAAATAAGTTTACAGTCATTGGTTGCTATGATTTTGCTTGGCTGACCTCAGTAACAAAGTCTAGGAACGTGTCTACAGGTTGTATGGTATTTTGTTCAACACTGGAGGAGATTGTTGGTGGTGAGTGTATGGCCGGAAATGGTTGTTGTCAATCACCAATACCCGATGACATAAAGGTATATCTTACTTACGTCCGTTCCTTGCTGGATATAGGCTATAATGTGAGCTATAATAGGCCGTTTAATCCATGCGCATATACCTTTGTTGGAGAGGAGAATGTATTTAGTTTCAGTGGTGTGAGTGGTGTGACTGATTTAAAAGACACTTCCTTCATTGAGAGAACTGAAGCTACTGTGCCGGTAGTGCTTGAATGGGCTATTGGAAATCTTAGTTGCCCTGAAGCCGAAGTAACTGATGGTTTTGCCTGCCAATCAAATAGCGAATGTGTTAACTCTACAAGGGGAAGTGGTGGATACCGCTGTGTATGTAAACAAGGCTATGAAAGAAATCCATATCTGTCTCCTGGCTGCAAAGGTATAATCTAAGTTAATTACATGTCAACTTTGTTTAATTTCATACTACATTTTTATTACATATGAAAAGTTAAACATAGCGTTGTTCATACATTCAAATTTATTTGTTACAAGCATAATAATCGTAAAGGCTATATAATGTGTGGCTATATGTTACTTTATATCTTACTAGTTATAATGCTCGCGCACGCACGGTTTTTGTTTTTTTTTGTTTTATTATTTTTTTATTTTTTGAAATAATTATTTAAAATTTTTAATCCTATTGTTAATTGTATCTTATCTATATATTTTTTTATTTATCTTCTACTTGTGTTGTGGATAAATATAAAATGTTACCTAATAAAAATATATATATATATATTTTTAAATATCTTATGTATATTTTTTGTATTTATCTTCTACTTGTGTTATGGATAAATATAAAATGTTACTTAATAAGAAAATAATATTTTTTTTTAAATAAAATTATTACTAAATAAGGTATGGTTCCAATTTTTTTGAAATGAAAAATTCTCAATAATGATTTTGTTTTATTATATAAAAGATTTGAGATATCATCTGATATCATTTTCAAGAAACTAATTAAGTCCCTTAGCTTATTAATTATTCCTTTACAGTATTTGAAGATGATATCAAATCGACTGGCGGGTTTAATATCATTAGTCATGATAAAAAGTTAGAAAATTCACACTCGTCATATTTCTCTTAAAATGGAAAGTAAAGCTGTGTAATTGTTTCTTGATTAATCACAACTCTTATGTTTAGCTTTTCTATTGATGACTGAATTAATAGGAAGTAAAATACTCCGTATCAAGCCAGATAACCAAATCTTAAAATTCTCAACGTCATATTCGCTAAACATATTGCAATGGCGCTAACTTGGAGCTCTAACACACTGTTAACAATGCATCTGTTAGCTGTATTACTTAATAGGCGAAAGAATGGTTCTCTTTGTCCTTATTGCATGGCTGCGTATAATTTTTCATCTTTTAGCATTCTGTTATTTTAACTCTCTCGCTGCTAGTTTAGTTTAATGAATTTTCGGTTTATAAAATAAGTCTCGTTTGTTATGCGGGCTTATGAAATCATAAGCCTCTAAAAGGGGCTAAAAACTTAAGACCGGGCCTTTTGAACAATAAATTACTTCACAAAAATATTTAACATATACAAAAACTCATTTAATTATGTCATTTTTAGTAATTTTGCAATAATAAGCCTAAGCTTAAGCTCATTTGCCAAACAAGTTTACAAAAATAAAATTTCAACTTCGGCTTATAATAAAAGCCCTAGCCCCAGCCCAAGCCCAAGCCCAAGCCCAAGCCCAAGCCCTAGCCCCAGCCCCAGCCCATTTCGTCAAACATACCCTAAGACTTGCAAGAGGTTTTACCCATACAGTGCACAAGGGTTTACAGAATTTGGACTTTTGTAACGGAAAACTTATATTGAAAAGCCTAGCATAAAGATAGACGATACTAGCAAACAGTGACAAAGAAATACTCCTACAAAGCCACCTAGAAAATTTACCACCTTTTTCTAATAAAAAATGTTGTATATAGTAACACCTTTGTTGTGACACTAATAGGTCTATCAAAAACAATATTTTTCCTTTGTAGAAAAATTTAGTGTTATAAATTACGCATTTAGCTCTTTAAGTCTTTATGATATGTCATAGTTATTTATTTATTTAGTCATGTTAAAGATTAGACAATTAAATGTTGTGTTCCTTTTTTGCTAGATATCAATGAGTGTAATCGAACGAAGGATTTTCCATGCTATGGAACTTGTATTAATACTCCCGGGAATTATACATGCAAATGTAAAGAAGGCTATTATGGTGATGGCAAGATTCAAAATGACTGTCGTCGTAAACCATTCAAACTGCTTGGACTTTCAATAGGTATTTATTAGTTCTCTTGAAACAACAAAACTTTTTACGAACAATAAAACTAAACTCTGTAAATGTATATATAATATGGGGATATGATGCCTACCTTATAAAGTAGGGAAGTTACCTACTTTCCTTTGTAAAAAAGGGTAGGGACAGGGACTGAACTGTATCAGATGCTTACTGCAGGGACTAAAATGTACATTTTGTAAACTTTTTTCAAAGAGAATGTAGGCAATTGCTTACATTTAAATATAGGCATCATTTCCCCATATAATATTACATAGAGATGCAAAAAATGAGTATTCATTAAATACTTCTTGAGTTTTATACAGTAAGTTTAAACATAGTCATAAGAACTATTGCTAACAAAACCCAATTAGCGATACTTTTTTATTCGCACAACTACGTACTCGTAAAAGTATACTTTTTTTGTAATGGAATATATTTTAAAAACACTTATGAAACCAAGGATGTATTAAGACACTTTTTTAGTAATGAAATATATTTCAAACATACAATTGAAACAGGCGATGTAAAGTATTTGAGATGTACATGTTCCATAATCACGTACATAGCTTTTAATTTATTGATAATGATATATATAATTGCCTTTCAAAACCAAATCCGGTACAGGTATGGGGATTGGATTCCTTACATTACCAACGGGATTATTAGTGTTGTACTTTTTGGCCAAGAAAAGAAAGATAGCCAAGTTGCGAGAAAAATTCTATGAGCAAAATGGAGGTGCGTTGTTGGAAGAGAAATTAAAAACCACATGTGGTATTGGTGTCGGTTTCATGAAAGTTTTTCAATTTGAAGAGCTAAAAGAAGCGACGGACAGTTATGCGGAGGATAGAATTCTTAGCAGAGGAGGTAATGGCATTGTTTACAGGGGAACTCTACCAGATAAGTGTTTGATAGCAATCAAGAATTCCCAAAGACTGGATCAAGAACAAAGGGAGAAATTTATAAATGAAATGGTAATTCTTACACAAATTAAACACCAAAATGTGGTGCAGCTTCTGGGATGTTGTTTGGAGTCTGATGTTCCCTTACTGGTTTATGAGTATGTCCCTAATGATACTCTTCATCATCACATTCATAATAGAGAAAGTGGGATGGGGAGATTGTCATGGGTAAATCGTTTAAGGATAGCACATGAATCAGCGGGCGCACTTGCTTATCTTCACAGAAATGTTAGAATGACCATCATACATAGAGATGTCAAGTCTACTAACATCTTGTTGGATGAATATTACACCGCAAAAATAGCGGATTTTGGTGCATCAAGGTTAGTCCCATTGGGTCATGATCAAGTCTCTACACTAGTTCAAGCGACCTTCGGATACTTGGATCCTGAATATTTTCAAACAGGTCAACTAATAGATAAGAGTGATGTGTATAGTTTTGGAGTAGTACTTGCTGAAATACTAACAGGGAAAAGAGCACTTGGTATGGAACGATGTCCAGAGGATAGAAATCTTGCAACATATTTTGTCAGGGCAAAGAAGGAAGATCGATTGCATGAGATTCTTGACCGACAAATGGTAGAGGAGGCAACAGATGAGCAGCTAAAAGCGGCATGTGATCTGGTGTTCAGATGCCTGCACCTAGTAGGTGGGAATAGGCCTAACATGAATGAAGTGACCATGGAGCTTGAATTGTTAAGGAAGCATGACAAACATACTTTGATTCATCAAGAAAGCTATGATGAAACAAGTAACTTGATTGGTGAACATGAAAATCTGGACCTTTATACTGTTCCTCTTGGAGAATACGGTTCTAGTAGTAACGAAACGGAAGAAATAATATTGCAAGTACAAAATCCTCGATCATTGAGTCAGGAATGAACCAACCTTTTGTGTATGTTCCATTAATTCCCTATTTCATGTTTATAGTTCAATTATGTCATTTCTAATATGTGTAATCAGAGGTTCCAACTTCCAAGTACAAGATTGATGCGTGTGTATATCGTTGTAGAATAGATTATATTTATCAAGTTTTAAATTTATATTTAGCCGACTTATCCTATAACACACACTAACGAGCAGGGTACCCGATCAATGTAGCTAGTTGGTAACTAGAGTCTCGAACACTAAGAGTGGAACGTTAACGCCTTAGATATCTATCAGTATTTTATTCCTAAGTTAGTTCTAATAACCTAATCTAACCAAAAAAGGGGGGGGGGTTTGGCCTGAGAGACTGGCACGATTGTGTAGATTAAGTAAATAAAATAAAACAATTAACTAAACAAAACAAGGGAACGAATGGCACACATGTACACAGATAGAAGACATATATAGATAAGAGGTCTGGCCGATAGCAGGATAATTTGTCACATGTTTAATTGCTTAGCTATATAAGATGAGTGCTAAAATCTATTCTCTCTCAGTGGAGTCTTAGTTACAGGCGTGTAAACTCTTAATGATTACTTGGTCTATGTATTATTTATCCCTTTTACAGGCTTACATTAACTATAATAATGCTAATGAAGTAATTGCGCGAGCCTACGTTGACAAGGCGCTATAGATCCTAATATGTAATCAAAGCACATGCATAAAGAAACCAAATAAACATCAAATACTCTTTATAACAGCTGGAAAATATTAAGTCCAATCAAATCGTGAAAAAGACACTAACTCAACCATTAACAGATTGCTAATACAATTAAACGAGTTATCCTATGAATTAAAATACTAGCAGGACCTTCTTACTTCTCTGAATTCATCCTTGAGGTGTGTCTTGTGCTGCCAAATCGTCTGGTTTTTGCCCTTGTGATGTATATCTATTTTGGCTGTCGAATTGGGTGTTTATAGTTTCTGTCTACAGGGTCAATACGGCGTATCAACTAAGTTGATACGGCACATCAAGGTAACTTCGCGTGGGGTCCAAGATTATAATATTCACGAATATTTGTACACCACCAATAGATACGACGTACCTTTATTCTTCATACGGCACATGTTCTTCAGAATCTTGGATTATTTTGGTTAAGTCTTGAGATTGATACGCCGCATATGTTGAATGCAATACGGCGTATCTGGAGTAAAACAAGTTAGATCTTCTTGTTGACCAAGGTTTTATATACGGCGCATGGGATAATTCCATGCGGCACATGCTTCAAAGTCAGGCAATGGTCTTCATATTCGTCTAAGTCTTCAAGTATGACGTATCTGTTTAGAATGATACAACGTATCTTTCTTCAATTCAATAGAATTTTCCAACTTGATCTATTTTGCTCCAATTTCCATCCAAAATAGCTAACTTTCACCAAATGCTTGTTTATAAATGAGAATTACAAAAGTAAACGTTTACTTTTGTAATTCTCAGTTATAATATTTTGTATGAGAATTGATACTTAATCGTTTACTTTTGTAATTCTCAGTTATAAACAAGCGTTTGGTGAAAGTTAACTATTTTGGACGTAAAATGGAGTTAAATGGATCAAGTTGGAAAAGTCTACTGAACTGAAGGAAGATACGCCGTATCATTCTAGACAGATATGCCGTACAATCATACTTAGAAGAATTCGAAGACCATTGCCTGACTTTGAAGAATGCGCCGCATGTATTTATCTAATGCGCCGCATATGAAACTTTGGTCAACGAAGAAGATCTGACTTATCTACTCAAGATACGCGGCATTGCATTCTAACAAACGGCGTATCAATCTCAAGGCTTCACTAGAGATAATCCAAGATACAAAAGACATGCGCCGCATAAAGATTCAAGATACGCCGCATATGAAGATGGTCTACGAATATTCCAGAATGTAATAATCTTCGACCCCACGCAAAGTTATCTAGATACGCCGCATCAACTTAGTTGATGCGCCACATTGACCCTCAGACAGAAACTATAAATACTCCAAGGAACAGCCGAATTTAGTATGCAACAAAACCCTAAGGAGAAGAATACAGACGATTTGGCAACACAAGACACCACCTAAACGAAGATTTCAGAGCAGTAAGAAAGTCCTGCTAGTGTTTAATTCATTAAGTAGTTTTGTTTTATTGTATTAGTAAGCTTTAATCCATCAGGATTGTTGGGCTTGTCTACGCCATAGGACTCCCCTTTATATTGTTTTCCATCGATTAAAGTTTATTTGATGTCTATTTGGTTCTTTATATATGTGCTTTGATAACCTCTATGTCTAGTTGTGGCTTGTTGCATTGCCAGACGCCTCCCACGATTACTTCACTAGCATTATAACTTGGTAAATTTCTAAGATTACACCCAAATAGCCTTTATATGTTATGTGTTATTAACTAACTACACTAGTTAGTTAACACCGTATTAATCCTTTGTTTACTCTCATTGTTAGAGTAAGATACCCCTAGAAAAACCCTCAGAGCCATTCCTTTCGTTTCTTACACCAATGTTTAAAAATGTTTCATTACACCCTTACACCTTAGCCTACCCTGTAGATTAAAGTCTGTGGTTAGTTGCTTTAGGCAAAACTATGTTTTCCTGCTTTTCCTGTGTTCGTGTGCGTGAAATCATTATCTTTGGTTAGGTCGGGAAATTGCACAATGCAATGGAGTGAAAGTAGATATTGTATATTTTTTTTCGTGTTTTTCTTGTGTTTACTACTTTCACTATTACTTTTATATACGAAGTTATGAAAAGTATAGAAAATTATCCAGATTTATTGTTCTAAGTGAAGTAGTGAAATTTTACACCATTTATGTTTAAGTTTTTATGATGATTCTAAAAAAATAATAAAAAAATAAAAAATAAAAAAATATCGCAAAAAAATGAGAAAAGAAAAATAAAGAAGAAGTTGGAAGGTTGAAATACCAACATTGTATAGTTATGTACTAGTAGAGATATTGCTACTACTGTTGTATTATATTTATGGATTGAATGAGAGTTGGACGTTATGAGAACGCCAACTAAGGTTTATTCTTTGATTAAGATATTGTTGAGTCTAATTCGTGTCTACCTAAAGCATGAGTTTCAAATGTCAAAAGTGTGAGTTAGTCAAATGATATGTGTCATATTCATGGGATGGTTGGGAAAGTAATTAACCACACATTAGGACTTAATCTATTTGTTTTGTTTATTTTTGTTTTACACCAATTTATGTGTTTCCCAATTGTTATCCATACCCTATACTGTATTATTGTATTCGTTGTTAGCTTTCGAGCATCCGGATATAATGATGGATCTTAACACACGCCTTGTGTTAGAGTGATACTTTGAGTAATACTAACAAGCACGCGGAATTTACTTGTTAACACTTAGAAGATTGTTTATTTGATTTGTTGTGAGTAAGAACAATAGTGACTAATGAACACAGTTGTATATCAACCTTTGCAGCTTCAATATTATTAATAATAATACGAGTGATCTGAATATCACTAGGGTTACACCTTGAAGCTTTCACAATTGATACGTATATTGAACTTTAACCTAGGACCTCCTTTTATAGCATAATGAGTCATTTACAAGATAAGGATAATCATATCTAAATAGAATATACACAAGATCTATTATATACTTATCAATACACGAATACAAAACGGTTATCCTATTAGCAGTGGTAATAATATGTACTAGCAGTGGTAATGAGTTTCCACTGCTAGTGCATTATTCAGCAGTGTCTTCCACAAGCTTAACAGTGGTAACTGTTAGCATTATTCCCAACAATCCTCCCCTAAACTTATGATTTCTTTGCAAATCAATAAGTTTCTTCAATCAATCAGAATCTGTGAGGATAGGGGGAATTCTTCCAAACACTTCATTTTCTCCTTGATGAATCCAGTTCCCTTTTACACTGATCATGGATTCTTTGGAGCAAATTATTCACCACTTCAGTTCTTTCTTCACATCCGAGCTGAGTAGTAAGTAGAACACTCAAAATTCCAGCTCTGAGGGGTTAATTTCTTTCAGCTAACATAAAAACATCCACTCCTTCTTGTGTTGAAATATGGTGAATACTGCTAGATTCATAAAACTTCCAGATTGTTCTCTGATCATAAGCCTTGAATTTCCAAAATCTTTCACTTGGATCAGGTACATATAATCTTTTGAAGTGTACCCATAACTCCATTGCTTTGACACTTTCGGGCTCTACATCTTTAAACTTAGCCTGTACCAAACTCCACAAGATGTCCAAGTCAACTCTGTTACAAGATCTTACAAGATCTTCAAAATCTCTGTACACCTCTATCTCACCACCAATTCTGACTATTTTCCAAGCTTCTCCAAAATCATCTTCATGAATCTCCCAATCTACTACTTGGTGTCTTGCTTGCAGTGGTTCCATGAAAAGGATATCAGTATCAATCATTACCATGGAAGCAAGTTGTTCTTCAGTCAACTTCTCAGATTGAAATTCTTGTTCTTGAGCAAATCTTGTCTTCTTGGTAGTTTTAGATTCAGTGGTTGTACCTTTTCTTTTAAACTTAGGGAATCCTCTTTCTTCTTCTTCAGAGTTCATTGGGACAAAATCTTTATCATGCCTGTAGATTCTGTAGTAAATACCTTCAATCTCATCATGTGACTTCCCTTTGAAGTGTGACATTTTCCATCCACCAACATAACAACAATATGTCTTCATCTGTGCAATAACCTGTGCTTTGGATGGTTGTCTTGGCTTCTTCTGACCTTTTCTAACTCTGCCTATTGCCTCTTGAAGTGCTTGTTCATTCTTCATTAGAATGAAATCTGCTATTTGAGCTGATCTTTGGTCTTCAGTTAAACTCAAATCTGCAACAAGCTCAATAGCTTTCTTCTTGATAACAGGATCATTTTCAATCATAAACTGAATTTCTTCTTCAGTTGGCACATATGCATACTCTGCAGTGTATTCTTTGAAGACTGTAGGTGGAACAGTAGAAATTGGAGTAGTTATTTCCAGTTCTGCATTGTTCAATCTCTGAGCCTCCATGAAACTTGCAACATCTAGCTCATCTTGTCTTTTCTTGCTTACAGTTTCATCTTCTGTCATTTTTCTTGCAACTTCAGCATCGTAATCTATCTGTGCTTGTTCTCTACCTGAAATCTTCCTTGATTGCTCAGTTTCTGCAGTAGTCATAGGAGCCTTTCCTTTCTCCTTCCTTATCCTTTCAATTTCTTCCTCTGCAGTGGTAATATTTTGACCAGCAGTGGGAACCATCTGATCAACAGTGGGAACATCTGCAGTGGTAAGAACTTGGTCTTCAGTGAAAACTGCTTGTGTTTGTTGAGGTTGACTTGAAGCTGTATCCAAAATTGCTTCAGGTAGAATTTGAACACCTGAATCCACAAGCTT
Organism: Artemisia annua; assembly: GCA_014162995.1. Taxonomy (NCBI): domain Eukaryota; kingdom Viridiplantae; phylum Streptophyta; class Magnoliopsida; order Asterales; family Asteraceae; genus Artemisia; species Artemisia annua. The sequence continues at coordinate 171,308 of LBNU01022019.1, read as the reverse complement.
TGTAGGATCATCATGAACTCTTTCCTCTGTTTGCTGTTGCAGATCTTGAGTGTGAAATTCTTCAGTACCCTGACTGTTTCCAATAGGTTCATCAAATCCTAAATCAGAAACATTAAAATCTGCATCATTTTCAAAACTTATTCTCCTCCCCTTAGTTTCAGCACCAGTTTTCCTCCCCTGTTTGGGAGAATTACCCAAATCTTCTGCACTGAACTCTTCTAAATCCTGAGAGGATGGAGATGAAAGCACTATCCTTGCAGATCTTTTCCTCTTCTATACTTCTTTCTTCAAAGATTGAATCTCTGCCTGCAGACTTTGAAGATCTCTAGCATGTTTAGCCTTAGTATTAGCCAGATCTGTCTCCAATGAAGCAACATGTTGTGCTAATTTTGTACAAAGTTCCATCAATTTAGTAAGTTGCACATTGCCCTCATCACTTCCAGCTGTGTTACCTGCTGGGAGAGGTGAATCAAAGGGCATAGGTTCAGTTTCTTCCCTAGTTGGACTAGGTTGGAGCCTTGAACTACCACTGCTTGTTCCTAGACCTAAAGGTTCAGAGACATGCAATGTTGTGATGGGAGGAGTTGGCTGTTTTTGCCTCCTCTCATAAGTGTGAGTAACTGGTGGGGTATATTGGATAGATGGAACGGTAATAGTGGGTGTGTGATGGGGTACAACTGGGATTGCTGCACCTTCACCCGGTACCTGTGCAAATTTAGCAAGCATTTGTGGAAAAAGTGGTTTAAATTCCCCATTCCATCCTTCTGAAGCCTTATCCATATTTTGAAAAACCTTTGGCTTAAGACAGGGGGTTTTGTAAACTCTTTTGTGGGGTTGCAGTGGAAATTCATTTAGAACTGCTTGCACAAACCTTGGATACATTAAAAACTTATATGGACTCTTTACATTGCCAACCATACTGTTAAAAATAAGCTTTGAAAAATTGAAAGTCCTATCTGTGGCTAAACAAACTAAAGGATAAGCCATGGTCGAACTAAATTGTTCATAAGATGTTTTCTTAGGACTTAGGAAATGTAATAGAGTATGTATGAAAAACCTCTATTGGGGGCAGAAACATCCCCTTTTTAAAGTAACCTTTTTATCAGATGTATCATACCCCATAGAATGGATATGTTTAAGAATATCTGGATTAGATAATGTGATGATACCACCTAAATCATCCAACTGGAGAATTCTCCTCAAAGATGATTCAGTAACATCAATAGTTACCTCATCCACTGTGGCTCTTAGAGCATCTACAATTTCATGTGTGTCTCCATCTTCAATAGTGATGGCCTCTACAGAGTGCCAAAACTGCTTGATTTGAGAGACATAGATTGTAGGGTTTAAAGTTAAAGCATACCTAATATTGGTGGTATTGAGAAAATCCACAATCTGGTGAAAAACAGGGCCACTTTTGTCATTTGATTTCTGCAAGTAGGCCACTTGGTTGTGCTCATCTGCAAACTTCAATGATGCCATAGTGAATTTTGAGAAAAGAATGATCATGTAAGTAAGAGTTATATGTAGAACAAGCCAATTGAGATAAAAGGATTTATACTGTTAGGGTTTGAGAATAATACGCAAGAGAAATTATCTATAGTAAGGATTTATCTTTAAGAAAAGAATAAATTTAAATGGGTAAGTAGATAATTCTCAAAATTTTAACCCTATAAGTACGGAAAAACGGTTATTCTCAACGGTTAGTTAAAAATTTATTTACTGACACAACAGTTGTAACGGCTAGTTCAACAGTGGTAAAATATACACTGGCAGTGGTAACTGTGAACTAGTAGTGGTAACTTTTCACAAAATTTCTAAGATCAGTGGTAAAACATAGACAAAGTAAACTGCTCTTATCATAGTTTTTAGCAAACTACCAGCTATCAACGGATTTGATATGTCTTTACCATGAGCCGTTTGCTATGGACTAGCCAACTCTTAATCACTTAGAATATGGTAAGTTGATGACCATATAGTTTTTGGTAAACTATCAACCATAAACGGATTTGTCAAGTCTTTATCAGTAGCCGTTTGCTCTGGACTAGTTGATTCTTATGTGGATTAGACATGGTGAATCAATAACCATTTGTTGTGTGTCTAAGATACACACTTTTAATGTCAACTCCCAACAAACATTGCTGATATACCTGCATAAGTTAGTATAGACCAATACAACTGTTTCTCAAAAATATCTTTTTATGGTCAACCCTAAGTAAATAATATCTTTCCATATTTAAGTCCATACACCAACCAAAAAGGTAAGTGCATTAACTACTTCTTAGGGTTAACTCGGCCTATAAAAACAAACTAATTCTCATAGCAGGCGCATCAAACAATATCATACCCCATCAATTAGCATCAAAACAATGAGCTCCAATCCTGATATTGTTGAAATTTCTTCTGATTCATCATCTGATGAATCAGATGCCTCTGGATGGGCTAATTACTTCCCTCCTTGTGCATCCACATCTTCTACCAAGAAATTGAAGGGGAAGAAGAAGATAGAACTCCAGTTTCATCAGAGGATCTTCCTTCTCCACCATCACTTGTATTTTACTCCAGCTCTTCTGATGATGATGAAACATACACCCTTTCAAAGGAGTTACCAAAGGCTTTGTCACAGGCTCTAGAGACAGCAATATCAAACATGAAGAAGATACAAGTGCCTGAGAGACCTGCTCCACGTCCAAAACCTGCAAAAACAAGTGCTTGGACTCCCTAGTCCAAAGTGGTTGGCAATGCAGACCCCAAAGAGAGTTCACAAGACCAAGCATGACTACAAGGGTAAAGGCAAAAAGCCTATGGAGTAGGTGATGTAGTTGTTTAGGATGCTTTTCTTTTGCTTTTCTGATGTAATGCAGCACTCCATGTAATGAAACTAATGAATAATCAATTAAATTCCAAGTTTCACTTTCCACTGTCTTTGCTTAACTTTACTTGCTGCAAAATGGTTAATTGACAAACAATATACACATAATATACAAACATATTCAACAATTAACAATACAAAAATCCTCCCCTCAACACAAGAGACTATTAGACAACAAAATTTTATGGGTTAAGCATCCTAATACCTGTTACCAAGTACTGAAACCTTCCCACATCAAGACCTTTGGTTAACAAATCAGCATAGTTGTCATCAGTATGTATTTTGACAACTTGGATTAACTTTTTCTCATAACAATCTCTGATAAAATGATGTCTAATTTCAATATGTTTAGTCTTTGTGTGTTGAACAGGATTTTTAATTATGCATATGGTACTGCTATTGTCAATATAAATGATGGTATTCATAAAATTGTACCTATAGTCCAATAATTTGTTTTGAAGCCATAGAACTTGAGCACAATAACTTGCAGCAGCGACATACTCTGCCTCTGTTGATGAAGTTGCCACCATTGTTTGCTTCTTGCACTGCCATGACACCAATCTACATCTAAGAAATTGGCATCCACCTGTTGTAGATTTTCTATCCAAACTGGCTCCAGCATAATCACTATCTGAGTATGTAACCAATTCCATAGGAGACTCTTTAGGATACCATAAGCCCAAATGAGGATATGCTTTCAAATATTTGAAAATCTTCTTCACAGCAGTTAAGTGTGATTCTTTGGGAGTGAACTGAAACCTTGCACAAGCACATACTGCAAACATGATGTCTGGTCTCTTCTGAACCTGCAAAATCATTAGTATTTGTACCTATAGAGATAGGTATATAATTCATAGTATGGGTTAGAGTATCAAGATCAAACAACCATTCTGGACCTGTTCCTGCAACATTAGGTTGATTTTCTAGAAACTCAACATGCAAATTTTCTTCAACCTTTTTGGTCCTTAAGTTGTATACCCTAAAGGCTTTGCTAACCATAGAATACCCAAAAAATACCCTTCATCAGAATTTCCATCAAATTATCCCAGATGATCTATGGTATTGAGAATAGTAACATGACATCCAAATGGTCTCATGAAATCTAAGATAGGTGGTCTACCTCTAAATAACTCATAAGGTGTCTTGTTCTTTGTTTTCACCACTAAAACCCTGTTCTGCACATAACAAGTAGTGTTAACTGCTTCAGCCCAAAAAGTAATTGGCAATTTTGAATCAGCCAACATGGTTCTAGCAGCTTCTATTAGTGTCCTATTTCTCCTCTCTGCAACACCATTTTGTTGAGGAGTTCTAGCTACACTAAATTCTCTCTTAATACCTTTTCTCTGCAAAAATCATCCATAACTCTATTCTTAAACTCTGTCCCATTGTCACACCTGATAATTTTAACTTTCTTATCATTTTGGTTTTCTATTTCAGTTATAAAGGTCTTAAGGATGCCAGTTGTCTCATCCTTAGTTCTAAGAAAGAAAACCCATGTAAACATACTAAAATCATCAATCACAACAAGACAGTATTTCTTAAGGTTTATGCTACTTACAGATGTAGGACCAAACAAGTCCATATGCAACATATAAAGTGGGTGAGCAATAGAGTTAAAAGCCTTTGTTTTGCAAGAAGCTCTGTGTTGTTTGCCTTTAAGACAAGCAACACAGGTTTGGTCATTTTCAAATCTTTTCTAAGGCAAGCCTCTTACCAAACCATCTTTAACAATTTTATTTATGGTTTTGAAATTTATGTGACCAAGTCTTCTGTGCCATAACATGGATTCATCCACTGTGGCCTTTGCAATAAAGCAAGCAAAATCATCTTTAGCAACAATGTTCTTCATATCAAAGCTATATAAGTTGCCTTTTCTAGGAATTTTAAGAAGGATCTGACTTTCATCAGGCAACTTAAAATCCTCAGAAAGGATAAAACACATATCATCAGTAAAAAAAACTTTTTTTTTTCTTGTCACACATCTGTGACACACTAAATAGATTGTACTTAAGCTCTTTTACATAGTACACAGGTTCAAAATCCAAGTTACCAGTCCTGATAATACCTTTACCAGAAACTTTTCCACCAACTCCACCTCCAAAGCTGACAAATTGTCCATAATAAGGTTCAAAATTTGAGAGATAGGACTTGTTGCCAGTCATGTGCCTTGAACATCCACTGTATGTATAGCCTTGATCTGTTCTTTTGGTCTTTGGCTGTTCCTTCACATAAAATAAAGGAGTTAGTTTCTTTTGGAGACCAAAGCCATGATTGACTTGGATCTACCTCGTGTATCAATATAGTTAAATCTATCAAAGATCATTGATACACCATTGGAATTGGTTGTGGAAGTATTTCCTTTTGGTTTCCATTCCCAACGTGCTGAGGCCTTCACATCATTCCCCATGTTACCCCTGTTCTTGGTCATTATTCTAGCAGTGGGAATTTTTGGCTGAGTAGTGGAAACTGCTGATTTGACTTTTGGTACCCACTATTGGTTGTAAACAACCTTTTTCATATAAAAAGTCCTTTTTCCTGTTTGTGCAGATTTAACAAAAAGTTGTTTTTGGTTTTGCACTTGAAACAGATGTTTTAGGGTAAGCAGTGTTAACAGTTTTAGCAGTGGAAAAAGATTTAAGTCCACTTCTTAATTGAACTGCTCTGGGAATCATGTTGCTGTGTGAATTAGGGTGTGATTTGTTTTGAAACCTGTTTGTTTTCACCCTCTTACTCCCAAAAACTTCCCTTCTTCGCACATGATAGTCACATTTCGCATGCAAATGGTCAAAGCTACCACAGATATGACATGCTTTATTATTCATAACAAATTCACTACCAAGTTGTTGAGATTTCAAATGATTCCAACTCCTCTGGTTGCCCCTAGGAGCTGGTGACTTATTCCTATACATCTCTGCATACCTAACAGTTGGTCTAGGTTGATTAGCTTGTTTCCTAGGTTCCTCTGTATTAGTATTAACAACTTTTGGGACAGAAGTTTCTACATTTTTCTTAACACTTTAATCTACTAAGGATGAATCACTTGCACTTTCAAAAACATCAGATTCATGCTTAACCTTTTCCTCACTTTTCACAAACTTGGGAGGGCCATATTCAAGAATGCGTTCCTGAAATTATTCTAACCCTGTATGAGCTAGGTCAATCCCTGGAGGTGATGGAACACCTCTTAGTGGTAGAGGAATTGTATTGTAGCCTACACCTGACTTAGCCTTATTAACTACTTGAGCTTCCCAAATTTTATCAATTGATTTAAACTGATGAGCTAGAGTGTCAACAGTTATATTGACATTTTCATTAATTTTCTTAAGTTTCTCAAGATCATCTCTAAGGGCCTCATTGACAGCAATCTTATAGTCTAAATCTCTTTTTAAAACTGCAATATCATCATTATATTTAGACTCATTTTCTCTATAATGCTCTAATTGCTTTTCTAACATAGCTATTCCTCTTTTATGATTAGCCAAATTATAATTAGAAGCTAACAACTCTGTTCTTTGACTCTCTAAAAGTTCACTAAGCCTTTCACACTCTCTAGAAGCTTTGCAAGATTTAGAGCAACATTCATTAATTTGTACCTCAGAGTCAGAGAAAGCCATGAGAGCAAGTTCTGTAGCAAATAAGGCAGCATCCTTAGATTCTTCTTCTTCATCAGCCATGAAACTCCAATCATAGCTTACACCATCAATTGCCAGCATAGCCTTTGGTTCTTCCACAGTTGGTTCCTTCTTTTGCTTGTACCAAGTAGACCTGTTATCCTGCTTCCTAGGTCATCTGCACTCTCTAGCAAAATGCCCCAACTTGTGACAGTTGAAACATTCCACTTTCTTCTTATCAAAGCCTGCAGTCTCATTACCATTGATGGTAATTGGTTTTCCAGTCTTTTTATAAAATTTATTAGCCCTCATGCTAAGAAGTGCAATCTGCCACTTTATATCCATCTCTTCCAAGTCATCATCATCAACTTGCTCTAAGTCTTCATGAGTTAGAATAGAGCCACTAACTTGAGTTGAGATGAAAGCATAAAAAGTGGGATCTCCAAGACCAACAACCTTCTTCTTGGAACTTGCAGTGGTGACACTTGCATTGCCAGTGGAAACAGTAGAACCAGCAGTGGCAACATCTTCATCACTGTCATCATCAGAACTATCATCAACAGAGGATGATAACAATGCCAAGCTCCCAGAACTTGTACGTAGCTTCCCTGCCTTCTTTAATCTTTGTTCAATGAGTTTGAAATTATTATAAAGATCATTGAGTTTCATAGTTTCAATTTCTGGTTTGTTTTCCCAGAAAGTGACATTGGTATGATACTCTAAAGGCAAACTCCTTAAGAACTTTAAATTGAGGTCTTCCTTGTCTACCTCAATGCCAAACACAGTCAGCTGTGTCACAACCTTCTGCAGTCTAGTAAAAATGCTGTCAAGAGATTCATTGCCTGATGCAGAGAAATTTTTGTAACTCTGCTTTAGCAATGTCTTTTGAGTTTTCTTGGTAGCATCATTACCACCAAACACTGAGCAGATCTCATCAAACAATTCCTTTGCTGTTTTATACTTGCTAAAAGCAATGATCTGGTCCTTGGGAAGAGTCATTAAAAGCAAGCTTCTAGCCTTGAGATCATTCTTCTCCTGAGTTCTTTCATCACTTCTAGTAGGAACAACATTCACTGTCACTACATCTTTTCCATTAACTTTCTCAGTAGTAATACTTGGCTTGAAAGAATCACCAAACATGATGATCTCCCATAGAGCATAGTCTTGAATAAGGAAGTATTGCTCTATCATTATCCTCCACATCTCAAACTCATTGAGTTTGAGCTTTGGAAGCCTTGCAGCAGTGTTGGACTGGTTGTTTTCCATCTCCATTGATTTTGGTGAGGTGATTAAGCTGTTTCTTTGGATCTTCTAATTCAAAATATCAGAACCTGGCTCTGATACCACTTGATGGATCTTAACACACGCCTTGTGTTAGAGTGATACTTTGAGTAATACTAACAAGCACGCGGAATTTACTTGTTAACACTTAGAAGATTGTTTATATGATTTGTGGTGAGTAAGAACAATAGTAAGTAATGAACACAGTTGTCTATCAACCTTTGCAGCTTCAATATTATTAATAATAATACGACTGATCTGAATATCACTAGGGTTACACCTTGAAGCTTTCACAATTGATACGTATATTGAACTTTAACCTTGGACCTCCTTTTATTGCAAAAGGAGTCTTTTACAAGATAAGTATAATCATATCTAAATAGAATATACACAAGATCTATTCTATACTTATCGATACATGAATACAAAATAGTTATCCTATTAGCAGTGGTAATAATATGTACTAGCAGTGGTAATGAGTTTCCACTGCTAGTGCATTCTTCAGCAGTGTCTTCCACAAGCTTAACAGTGGTAACTGTTAGCATTATTCCCAATATATAATGATGGCTAAGCGAGAATTTCAAATGTGTGAATAAGGTAGTGACCATCCGAGTATTAAACTAATCAAATAACGCGCTAGCGATCTGGTGTGTGACTTGGTGACCATCCTTTATACAAATAACGTGCCAGCGAGCCAAGAAGCACACTAGTGACCATCCGTTATTTGAGGCATCAAGGACTCGCGCTAGCGATCTACTAAGTTTGTGCAGGAGATGTTTTAACGAAGATAGGTTTAACCCTAAGCCTTATCAACCCTTTTTACTGCTTTAGACTCGTTACTCCTTAGATTTAGTGGTGGAGATGTGTATCATTGCCAAGCTTATGATAGAATATCCGTCACGACCAAGCAATTGATCGAATTAGATTAGTTATGATATTAAGAGATTTAATTTTATTTCTAGTTCGTTAAGTGTTTGGTTGTGCAATTATGATAAAACGAATAAGTGCTTAACTATAAAAATACATCCTAAACTAATTTAGGATACATTTTCGTAAGTTTGAATTTATAGTTTACTTGAGGACAAGTAAAGTTCAAGTTGGGGGATATTTGATGACATCAAATAAGTACATATTATTGTCATCATTTGTCCTACATATTTTACTTGTTTTATATCATTATCTATGAGAATTGATACTTAATCGTTTACTTTTGTAATTCTCAGTTATAAACAAGCGTTTAGTGAAAGTTAGAGATTTTGGACGTAAAACGGAGCAAAATGGATCAAGTTGGAAAAGTCTACTGAACTGAAGGAAGATAAGCCGTATCATTCTAGACAGATACGTCGTATGACCATACGTAGATAAATTCGAAGACCATTGCCTGACTATGAAGAATGTGCCGCATGTAATTATCTCATGCGCCGCATATGAAACCTTGGTCAACGAAGAAGATCTGACTTATCTACTCCAGATACGCCGCATGATATTCCTAACATACGGCGCATCACTCTCAAGACTGCACCAAAGATTATCCAAGATACTGAAGGACATGCGCCGCATTAGAGATTCAAGTTACACCGCAACTGAAGACGGTGCACGAATATTCCAGAATATAATAATCTTGGACCCCACGCGAAGTTATCTAAATACGCCGCATCAACTTAGTTGATGCGCCACATCGACCCTCTAACAGAAGACTATAAATACCCCATTAGAACAGCTGAATTTCGTGTGCAAAGTGTGACATACTATGAAAAGTTAACCATAAGGAGAAGAAAAACAGACGAAAAGGCAACACAAGACATACCCAATTGAAGATTTCAAGAGCAGTAAGAAGGTCCTGCTAGTGTTTTTATTCATTAAGTAGTTTTGTTTTATTGTAATAGTACGCTTTAATCCATCAGGATTGATGGTCTTGTGACCGCCATATTGCTCCCCTTAAAATTGCTTTCCCATCAATTAAAGTTTATATGATGTTTATTTGGTTCTTTTTATATGTGCATTGATAACCTCTGTGTCTAGCTGTGGAATGCTTGGGCTGCCATACCCCTCCCATGATTACTTCAGTAGCATTATAAGTTAGTGTAAGCCCGAAAGGTTAAATAATATAGACATAAGTAATCATTAAGAGTTTACTCGCCTATAATTTAGATACCAACGAGAGAGAAGAGATTTTAGCACTCATCATATAAAACTAGCAATAAAACAAGTGACAAACTACTTAATCATTCGTCAGGCCTCTTATATGTATCTGTTATCTATCTGTGTACGTGTTCGCCATTCGTTGTATTCGACTCTATAGTTTTATTAACTGTTTAATCAACTCAAACCGTGCCAGTCTCTTAGGCTGAACCCCATTGCGTTAGATTAGGTTGTAAACTAACTTATGAATTAAAATACTGATAGACATTCTATGTGTTAACTGATGCGTGTTGTGTCACGTGTAGTATAGAGGTGTTTTATGCTTATTCAAGTTTTAAATTTATATTTAGCCGACTTATCCAATAACACACACACACACACACTATCGAGCAGTGTACCCGATCAGTATGTAGATAGTGGTAAGCAGAGTGTTGATCACTAAGAGTGGAACGTAATATCTGGTTAACCTAATCAGTATTTTAATATACTAAGTTAGTTTTACAACCTAATCTAACGCAAGGGGGGGTTTAGTCTGAGAGACTAGCATAGTTTGAGTAGATTTAATAGAAAAGTAAAACTACTGAGAACAAATCAGCGAATGGCTAACATGTACACAGATAGATAATAGATACAGATAGAAGGCCTATCCTATGGTTAAGTTGCTTGTCACTTGTTTTATTGCTAGTTTTATAAGATGAGTATCGTAATCTTATATGTATCGTCGGATCTTTAGTATAGGCGAGTAAACCCTTAATGATCACTTATGCCTATCTCACTTATCTAAACACTAGTTAAGTAAGCGTGGAGGGGGTATGGCAGCCCAAGCAAAACACAGCTAGACACAGAGGTTATCAAAGCACATATAAAAAGAACCAAAAAAACATCATATAAACTTTTAATCGATGGGAAAGCAATTTTAAGGGGAGCAGTGTAATGGCCACAAGCCCATCAATCCTGATGGATTAAAGTTTACTAATACAATAAAACAAAACTACTTAATGAATTATACACATGCAGGACCTTCTTACTGCTCTAAGATCTTCGTTTGGGGTGTGTCTTGTGTTGCCTTTTCGTCTGAATTCATCTCATTAGGGTTTGGTTGCACAAAAAATTTGTATGTTATGATGGTGTATTTATAGTTTCTGTCTGAGGGCATGATGCGGCGTATCAACTAAGTAGATGCGGCACATTGAGGTAACTTCGCGTGGGGTCCAAGATTATTATATTCTGGAATATTCGTACACCGTCTTTAGATGCGGCGTACCTTTAATCTTTATGCGGCGCATATCCTTCAGCGTCTTGGATTGTATTTGGTGAAGTCTTGATAGGAATACGCTGTATGTCAATATTGTAATGCGGCGTATCTGGAGTAGAACAAGCTGGATCTTCTTCGTTGACCAAAGTTTCATAAGTGGCGCATGATGAAATCACATGCGGCGCATTCTTCAAAGTCAGGCAATGGTCTTCGAATTCATCTAAGTATGATCGTACTTCGCATATGTCTAGAATGATGCGGCGTATCTCCATGATTTCAGTAGACTTTTCCATCTTGATTATTTTGCTCCATAATTCGTCCAAAATCGCCAAGTTTCACCAATTGCTTGTTTTTACCTGAGAATCACTAAAGTAAACAATCAAGTACCAATTCTCATAGATAATATAATAAAACAAGTCAATTAAATAGGATAAATGATGACAATATAATGTACTTATTTGATGTCATCAAATATCCCCCCACTTGAACTTTACTTGTCCTCAAGTAAACCTTAGATTGAATTTATGAAATAGTATCCTAAAAGATATTAGGATGTATTTTTTTAATTAAGCACCTATTCGTTTTATCGTAATTACACAACCAAACACTTAACGAAGTAGAAAAAAAATAAATTTTTCAATATCAAAATAAATCTAAATCGTTAAGTTGCTCGGTCGTGACGAATATTCTATCACAGGCTTGGCAAACATACGCATCTCCTCTACTGAAGCTAAGGAGTAACAAGTCTAAAGCGGTAAAAAGGGTTTTGAGGTTTATGGGTTAAACCTAGCTTTGCTCAAATGTTTCCTGCACAAACTTAGTAGATGCTAGCGCGAGTCCTCGACGCCTCAACTAACGGATGGTCACTAATGTTCTTCTTGGATCGCTAGCGCGTTATTTTCATAACGGATGGTCACCAAGTTACAAACTAGATCGCTAGCGTGTTAGTCAAGTAATCTAATACTCAGATGGTCACTACCTTATTCATACATTCTACATTCTTACTTAGCCATCATTTTATTCGGATGCTCGAAAGCTAACAACGAATAGAACAATACGGTTAGGTATGGATAATAGTTGGGATAAAAATTGGTGTAAAATAAAAAAAAATACAAAACAAATAGATTAAGTCCTAAGTGTGGTTAATTGATGAGACGAAAAATGTTACGTTTTTAGGGGTCAGTTTGAGTCCTAATTCGTATATTATTTGATCGGATTTCACCCAAAGTCGTTTCTTTTCTCATTTTAGGTACTTTTGAGGAGAAAATCACAAAAGAAGCATTTTCGGAGTGAAAAAGTGCGGAAAACAACAAAATCTCAAAAGACCCTAAAGTGCACAGAAGGTGACGGCGTCACACGCTTCAACGTGACGATGTCAGGAACAAATGAAGTGAAGAAATTGGAAGTTACTCATGACGGGCCAGAGAGTTTTTGGCCTAGTCTGTTGACGGCGTCAGGGAAGGCCGGCAGATCTGGAACAAGGCGGCGTGACGATGTCAAGAAGGCCATCACAAAACCCTAATCGTCGGCGTGACGGCGTCACACCTTGGGCTGACGCCGTCAGCCCGTATTTTCTATATATATAGGACGATTTTATTGTTTTAGAGAGAGGAACTTGGTGGAGAACTTAAGGGTTAAACCCTAGCTCGTGTATCACAGACCTTAGAGGGTACTTTTACCCCTCTAACTTGCATGTTTAATCTAAGATAAGTCTTCATTCAATCCATACAATATGTCTATGTGTTGTATGATCTATGTTTGTGCTTTTCTTTCCTTCAACATGCTAGGCTAAATTAACTTGTGTTTGCTTAGATCTAATGAAACCTAACTATTGATTATCATGTGATGTGTATGTTGTGATTGTGATTTGGATGAATGTTTCATCTACGTTAGACTTAAGAAAACTGGCTAACCTCCTATACGGTAACAAGCTTGAACGTCTTAGGAAACGTGAATCGTATGTGCGTTAATCGATTTTAAGGTAGTATTTCATGCGTAGGTTGCTATCGGTGAGCTTATGATAGGATACTTGACGTATCGTCATAGAGTGAGGTAGGAGCTTATAGAGTTAGGGAATTGAACGCACTCCCTACGACTTGTTAGGAATACACCCGTCATCCACGCAAACTCAACATACTAATTACATGGTAAAAGATAGTTAGGGAGTAATGAAATCTAAGTAAACACTACTTTCCCCACCATTGTTTTCTCAAAACTTTAATTTAATTTGCATAAGTAGATACTTGGGTTAGTTGACTAGCAACTAATTCCGCCCACTCCTTCAAAACCGAGATTTTACTGCTTTCATAAAAACATAAAAATACAAAAATAATCATCCTCCACCCTTAGACCTTAATTAGAGTAGTCTTTAACCTAACGAACACTATTCCCTGTGAGAGAACGATCAATCCCCCGGTACTTGCCACTACACTATACTACATCGGTCAGGTACACTGCCTGGTGGGGATTGTAAGCTTCTCGAGATCCCTCGAGAGGTAAAACGTAGTGCGTAAGCAATCCCTACGCATCAGCCATTGATTACTAAAAAGTTGGGTTCTAAAGAATGTAAACAGCTTGTGGACAAGGTGAAGAATAGAATTGAAGATTGGAGGAATAAGTATCTTTCATATACTGGCAGATTACAATTAATAGCATCTGTTCTGTCTACAATTAGTGTATATTGGGCAGCTGTGTTCTTAATTCCTAAGACCAGTGTGAATGACATTGAAAAGGTCCTTAAAGGTTTCCTATGGTGTAAAGGAGAATTGAGAGGGGGAAAGCCAAAATAGCATGGAAAGATGTTTGTAGACCAAAAAGTCAAGGTGGACTTGGTTTAAGAATGCTGAGTGAATGGAATGAGGCTTTGATGATTAAAAATCTCTGGAACATTGCAGTTGGTAAAGAAACATTATGGGTGAAATGGGTACATGCAGTGAAACTAAAAGGGCAGAGTATATGGCAAGTTAATCATGAGTACAATGACAGCTGGATGTGGAAGAATTTGCTTGAATTGAGATCTAAAGTAAGGAATAATGTTTGCAAAATTATTGGGAATGGGCAAAAGACTAATGTGTGGTATGATAAGTGGAGCAACTTGGGTGTTATTGCCGATATTGTCACAACAAAAAGTATACACAATGCAAGATTGTCCACTAACATGTCAGTTAGTGAGCTTATTGACAATAGTAGATGGAGATGGCCAGTTGAATGGAGTAATAAGTATCCTATACTTGCAAACTTTCCTGTTCCACAGTTAATTACAGATGAGGATACTACAAAATGGAAGAATAATGATGGCAGCCTAAGTGATTTTTCATCTAAAGTAGCATGCGAACATATTAGTCAACATAATGGGGAAGTTAGATGGAATAAGGTAGTATGGTATAGTCAGTGTAATCCAAGAATGGCATTCATTCTTTGGATGGCTGTTCAAAGGAGGTTGCAGACACAGGATAGAATCATGAAATGGAACAAAGATCCCACTATGAAATGCCCACTATGTAATAAAGAGAATGATTCACACAATCATCTGTTTTTTGAGTGTGAATATTCAAAAGTTATTTGGGAAAGTTTGAAGGGTAAAATGGAGAATGGGTGGATGTCAAATTCATGGGAGGCACTGTTAGAACAATACATCAATGAGCCTTGTAACAATACTATTGGGAGTGTGCTCAAAAGGATTGGACTGGCTACTAGTGTCTACCACATATGGAAGGAAAAGAATGCAAGATTATTCACTGGTGAAAAGATTGTTAACTCTGCACTATTGAAGATTATTGAAGAAAACATTAAAGTGCAATTGATGAGCTTAAAAGTCACGAGAACAAGTCAAGTAATAAAGATAGCTCAAAAGTGGAATGTGGTTTTGAATTATACCAAGAACTGAATGTTGTTCAATGAAACAGTTCTTTTAAAAGGGTGATTGGATTAAGAAACAATTATGATTGTAAAGCAAAGATTCTGCTTGTCCTGGTGTATTCTGAGGGCCTTGTAACTTGAAGTCATAGAAAGGATGAATGAATAACCGAAATTTCATATTAGGGGTGCTTGGAGTGGCAACTAATACTGGAATTTTGCTCTGTTCATCTTATCTTAGTAGATGACTACATAAAGTAGGTTGCCAGAAAATTTGGTGGAGTGCCAACCTGATGATGCCCACTGTTTGTTTTTCATGGTGATGTAGGTTATGGAAAATAAAGAGGGGGAAATGTAGTCAAGGTGGGATGTATCCTTGGGCAACTCTATGCATCTGAGGTAACTCTATGCATTAGAGTCCCAATGGAACAGGAGTTTTGATCATCTTCTTGGTGATGCCTTGTATGAGAGCCTCAAGGTTCACTTGCAAGGGCTGCAAATGAGGCTAGGTAGGGTGTTTATGCAGTGGAAATGTAGCCAAGAAGTGATTTTTTTCCATGGTTGCCTAGGTGTTAGCATGCAGTTGCTAAGCCTAGATGAATGGTGAATTAGAATCAGCTTGTATTTTCCCTGTATGTAGTATTGAATGTTGTATCTTAGAATGTATCAGTCATATGAGCATGTTCATATGAGACTGTATTGAATTCAAGTGTAATTTGCTGATTCATAAGTTAATAATATTCACCATTTCAGGGAAAAAAAGTATTCAAGATTAGGGGCATTTAAAACTACTTTGTTGACAGATGTTAATCGCCAAGTTATTAATTTCAACCGCTTGAAAGTAGGAATATATGAATTGCAGTCTATGTTATAGCGCAAATTTACTTCCAGAGATAAAACTTTGAAGTGAAGGGAAGCAATAAAAAAAAAAAAAAAAAAAAAAAAAAAAAAAAAAAAAAAAAAAAAAAAAAAAAAAAAAAAAAAAAAAAAAAAAAAAAAAAAAAAACTTGAATGCATTGTAAACAAAAGGATGATCACAAACAAGGATGTCAAGGGTTTTTAGGCATGACACGCAACTCAAAGTCTTTATCTTGTAAAATGAAATGAAACTCACTAACATTTAACCTAACTGCTTCAGTAATCCACTTTAATTGACTGTGGAATATATAACATAGAATTGTCAAACCGCAAACTTATAACTTGGGTTGTTTTGCAAAGCTCCATCACTCGATCCACGAATTCTAGAAAGCAATCATATCCATGGAAAGAGTGAATATTGTTAAAGTCAAGGTTATGGATCATGGTCCAGCTTTTTCTCAATCTTTTAGATAAAATGCTTGTTCTCACTGCGAAGTTTGTAGGCATTAGAGAGATTATGTGTGAAATAATCTCTTCAGGCAAAATGCTAAGTTTATCTACGTCCTCTCTAAGGAACTCATTTGTGTTTTACCTTTAAGGAGACAACTTTCCCCTCATGACAGATCTATGCATTGATTACCAGCAAACGAAACTCATGCTGAACATTGTTATCTCACCAAAAATTAGTTTTACTATAACGACGTAATAATATTGAAAATAATTTATAACTCAGCAAAATAAATTTACTTACTACAAAAACCTTTTACAATAAACATGTTAAATATTAGTAGTAAAATTAAACATAGTAGGGGCTTAAGTGTACTTTTTTTAATTATATTAGGTGTTAGACATAAACTAGGATTAGGTAGCTTGGAGTACAAGGCAAGCTAAGGTTTCTACCCCTTATCTCTATAAATAGAGATGAGGGGATGCTAGTTATTCATTCTTCTTCCTTAATTGTAAAAGTTTTATTGGTTTTAATAAAGGGTTCGTTGAGGTATATCGTGTGCAATATTCTTGTCGGTTCTTTGTAGTCTCTCGTGTTTGCTACTTGTGCTCGATGAGGGGATGCTAGTTATTCATTCTTCTTCCTGAATTGTAAAAGTTTTATTGGTTTTAATAAAGGGTTCGTTGAGGTATATCGTTTGCAATATTCTTGTCGGTTCTTTGTAGTCTCTCGTGTTTGCTACTTGTGCTCGATACAACTCGTGATCTAGTATTCCGCGATCGAACTTCGGGTTTGTTGTCAAGGTATTATCCAACAAGTGGTATCAAGAGCCAAGGTTATTGCGGTCATCGAAGTTCGAGGTACCGAGTTGGTTTCGAGGTTCGTTTCGGGTCTTTCGAATCGTTTTATCGAAAGTAGCAGGTTTATTAAACGAAATAGATAGAAGGTGTATTGGGTTGCATGTGAAGGTTACCAACGATTGGTTTGTTTACTGTGTTTCAATACATGCTACAAAGTTGACTAAGGTTTATTGTCTTTTGGGTTTTCAAAAGGCAAGTTTACTCTTTTGTTTATTGTTTTATACTCACGTGACTACAAAGGTGAAACAAGGTGTTTTGGTTTTTTAAAAGATCAAATTTATTAGTTTTTGACATCGACTTCGATACTCGTATTTATGGTTTTAAAATACGATTAAATTGAAGGTTTCTTGTTGCGTATTAATTTTCTTGTGGTCTAAGTTTGATCGTGGTTAGCTTGGGTTTCAAGTTTACGATCGGGTTTGCTTATTCGAAATTGAGGCTTTAAGGTTATTCTAATTAATTCGATTTGCAAGAAGGGTTTATAGCAACAAGGGGAATATTGCACACGGATTGTGAGGCTTGTCGGTAAAGTTGGTTAATAAACAACTTGACAAGGTTTTTAGCAAGGTATAAGAAGAATGGCTAGTTCAATAACTAGGTTTGACATCGAGAAATTCGATGGGAAGAATGACTTCGGGTTATGACAAATAAAGATGCGTGCTTTAATGGTACAGCTGGGATGTGATGCTGCATTAGAGACATTACCCGCGGCCATGGAAGCAGGTGAAAAGGCTGCTTTGAT
>LBNU01022019.1:128730-153267 GCA_014162995.1 Artemisia annua | reverse complement strand
GGCAGGCAAGGAGAGGATTATCAACTTAACTGAACCGAAAACCATACAAATCCTTGAAATCATACAGAACTCCTCCTAAGGTGTCATATGATGAGAGACCACCTTGAATCCCCCATTACCAATTCAGCCATCCATCATTCCCCGACTAGGCCACTAAGGCTTCTCCAAAGTAGGCATTACCCGTCGGTCATCAGAAAAGAATCAGAATCCTATCATGTGTACCTTCTGTAACGAACCGACTTAGTTCATTCATTGGATGAGCCTCTTGTTACAATGATCCTCTGAATGAATAATACTGAAGACTTGAGTTTAACCAGTTCCACCCTTGACTTGCAACCGCGCGACTTCACAGATGAGCTTTCCTTGAATGATCTCTGCCTTCCCTTAGCATATAACCCCGTCACCCAGTTTCTTCTTTGTGCCATTCAAATTATTTTCTTCAACTCCTTGACTTCAGAGCTGCACAGAACATCCTCCCATTCGTCACCGGATTCCCTCCATACAAATGTTTCCACAAAGTTTTCGTAAGACGATGGTCAAACGACGTAAGTACACTAGATGCCTGCATTCATCCTCAACATCTTGATATCATATTCGGCCCAAATCAAGTATCAACTATCTATATATCACCCAGTTTCGTACCTGGACTAATATAGTATCGTTGTACACCGCTTCTTCCTCAGATACAGTCTGTTTGCTAAAAGATTAGTCATATATACACGACTAGTCAACTTCGCCCAATTCTGCAACAAGTTGTTCCTTGGTAACTTCCCGTAAAGCCCAGTCTCCCCAAAGCTTAAATCAAGTAATATGGTAATCCTTTCCTTTTGGTCGACAAGGTGGTCCCCGGTCCGAGGTTCCAGCACGAGGAAAAGGTGTTGAGTATCGGTTATGTTTAAGTGTTACTCCTAAGGTGGAAATTGTTAAATATTAGTAGTAAAATTAAACATAGTAGGGGCTTAAGTGTACTTTTTTAATTAGATTAGGTGTTAGACATAAACTATGATTAGGTAGCTTGGAGTGCAAGGCAAGCTAAGGTTTCTACCCCTTATCTCTATAAATAGAGATGAGGGGGATGCTAGTTATTCATTCTTCTTCCTTAATTGTAAAAGCTTTATTGGTTTTAATAAAGGGTTCGTTGAGGTATATCGTGTGCAATATTCTTGTCGGTTCTTTGTAGTCTCTCGTGTTTGATACTTGTGCTCGATACAACTCGCGATCTAGTATTCCGCGATCGAACTTCGGGTTTGTTGTCGAGGTATTATCCAACAAAACATTATATAAATTTTTGCGTCGACTTCTCCGAACTTACAATTTGCTCCGTGTTTACTTACTGTTCAAATTAATTGCCTGATCTATCTAACTCTGCATCATTATATTTTTTTTATTACTAATAAATCCTAAAATAGATTGCAGCAAAATCTTTTCATTCTTATTTTGACACGGACAAATCATTAGAGCCCCTAATGGCGTAACTTTATTGTCTACTTCATTTGTGCAACCTAGCTAGCTAAGAAGTTAGAACAAGTTTTTATTTATTTATAGGTTTTGCGAAACATTGTTATATGTGTGATCTTAAGGCAACATTTGGAAAATTCATCATATATTCACTTTATATCTGATCATATAATCTATATCTATACATCTATAAACCATTTGATGCCTCCCTTAAAAGGACATCTTAAATTTTTTAACACAGTACACTTGCCAATATTAGTAACATTAATAAAACGTAAAGTAAAGTAACTCCAAATACCGTCTTCCACGGGTTATGGGTCTCAATACCGTCTTCCACGATGTATGGGAGAGGTTGAGATGTAGTGGGAGGCTGCTTCTGGTTCTACCAAAGGTAGAAAAGGACCTCCGGCCTTGCAAGGGGTAAGGATCGAACCTTGACCTCTGTCAGAGGCAGGGGTGTTAACCACTTAATCCAAGCCTTGCTCTTAATATTAGTAATATTAATGAATGTCAAAAGTACACAAATTTCAACTTGTAAGATCGTTCGTTTAATGCACGTTTATTAACTGACAATAATTTAACTTGTTAAATTCATAATCATGATCATTCAACTCGCCAATATTTGATGTAATATCACTAACAAAACATGAGCATGTGAAAATTTAATTACAAGGTACCCATCACCGCAATGCGCTAGTACCCGCAAGTCATAATGAAAGGAAGTAGTATATATATTTGTTGGGCCAATTCAACATCTAGTGATCTCTATCTAGATTTGAACATAAAATAGATCGAGTATAACTTAGATGCTGAAAATAGTTCGACCCAATTCCTTTTGAGTTCTTGAAGGCAAATAAGTCTTCACTTCAGTTTTGATGCGGTTCAGCTACTAAAGCACAAGATCTAAAGAAGAAGTTTAGTTGAGGATGACAATGCAGTGCTAAACAATGTTTGATCTCCTCGTTCACAAAGATACTGAGCAAAGAATCTCAAGTATCTAAAAGGTCAAAGGCGAAAAAATCTACTATTACAAAAAGAGATAAAGTAAGTCTTTTTGAGAAACCACACTTTGAGAGTTGGTAAAAAGTACAACAGTGTCAATCACTGTTTTCTAAAGTAGACTTTATCCCATTACCTAGTATGGCAACATTTAATGCAATCTCACTCATCAATTAGATGCCCAACACGTATAAAGTAGAAAGCCTTTGTAAACCCTAATTCTCTACTATAATAAAGAATGTTTGTAAAGAATAATGCATCTCTTGCAATTAATGTAATACATATTCAAGAGAATTTACTCATCGAATAGAACTTAGGTCATTGAACATTCAGCGAGTAAGAAGAAGTTCTTACTGAAACCATAACTTAGTTTTGTGTTTAAGTTAGAGAAGAGATCGTCTCAATTATTGTCAATCAACTAGGATTGTTATTCCACAAACAATCCTTGTCAAATTCTTTGATTCAATCAAATAAGAATTTTAAACATTGAAAACTTTGTTGCGTTGTTTTGTTTAAACTACTTTACGTATTCTTGCTTTAAAATGGTTTAAACTTTACAATCTGTTTGCATGGCGAGTGATTTAACTTAGTTCTTAAGTTATAATCACTTAATTGGGAACATCAAGTGGTATCAGAGCTGATTTATAAAGTATGTCAAACAAAACTGCTCAAAAAATTTTAAATCAAGATCAACCATGTCAACAACGATGTTCCTCAACCTCAAGATGCAAAGGACGTTCCTCAAAGTTTTTTACAGTCTGTTGCTTCTAAACTAGAGGAAAGATTCACAAAATGGATGAAAACCCACCTTTGTCACATAGTTGGTATGGAAACCTTATTTCATTAAAGTTTTAAATGATGGACCTTATGTTCCTAAAATAGTTGCTAGTATTAACAAACCAGAAGCTCAATGAAGCAATGATGAAATAAGGTTAGTCATTATTGATCAACGTCTTAAAAGTATCATCATATCATGTTTACTTGATGATATAATGGGATTAGTTATAAACTATCCCACTATTAAACAGACATGTGGATATCTGATTCTAAACAATGAGGGGCCCTCTAAAGTCAAAGCAAATAAGGTCATGGACCTAAAACTTGCTTCCAATACATTCAAACACATTGAAGGTGAAACAATCTCTCAAACATTTACCATGTATAAAGTTCTCATGAATGAACTGGTGAATGATGGTGTCATTCTTTCTAAACATGAAATCAATGAAGCTTTGTCAATAGCCTTCCAAAGAAGTGGCTAAGCTTTTCTCAAAGTTTGAGAAATTCTAATCATGTTAGAGACCTTGGCTTAGCCACCCTTTTAAGAAAATTCAAGTATGAAGAAAGAATCATTCATAAAATCAATGCACCTAACACCAAGAAATCCCTGACCACAACTAACCCCATATCAACTACTTTCTTCTATATCTCTATTATTCATGACTTCCAAGATGATCCAACTGATGAAGAGGACCTTAGAAGTATCCAAAGTACTTGGATGATCTAAATCAAGAATTTCAAGATAGGGCTCTCTTGGCCAATTCGAGGATATTTTACAAGAAGAATCCTTCAAGGTTCAGTGGCTCAAAATTTTCAATAGCCAAACTGAATATTTTAAATGTGGTAAACTAGACAGTTTGCAAAAGACTGTTTTCAAAAACGTTCTCACCATCATATCCATCCCCTTATCAAAACAGATTTCAATTGAATTTCACTTATAAATAGTGATACTTTTTATTTAACATTCTTTTCTTGAAAGGCCTCATTATGTAATTTCGTTCAAGACTCTAAAAATTTTCAGAAATTCAAAGACGGGGCAAATTAGATATAGTACTAAACTTATTAAAAGACAAATATAGCATGAATTAATAATGTAGACATCCAAATTCAATTTCATATTTTACTAAGGAATAAAATAAGAAAATTAAGAACATTTCGAACTTGGAGTAGATCTGTGTTAAACTTTGAACGTCCAACATTCTCTTTGTAAACAAACATCCAACAATAAACGACAATAAAAACAATTAAAGAAAATAGATAACCATATGATGAAATAAAATCAGATTTCCGTAACACTAACAAGTTTCGACTACCATAGGTTCAGATGCACATAACACAGAAAAGAGAAATAATAGACTCACTCTTTATCATGTGTGTGAGACTAATTCACGAGATTGTCACGATATAGCAATTAACAAAAGATATTGTAATGTAATTTTCACCTCACTAACATAATCTAGCTGTAGAACGAGGCCAACTCCCAAGAAAACGAATCTGACAGTTCTTAGAAGCCTTCGGGAGCATAAATATTACAGCACATAACCACTCTTCTTCTTTTCTTAGTAAATACCTCGTAGCATCACATGTGATTCTTAGCATCTTCAAAGCCTTTGAATTTCCTAAAATGTACTTCAAGAACTTCATTTCACACTCGTACCCCCTGGCTCTTTTAAATTCCATTGTCTTAAGGTTCGTAAGCATACAAGTGGGAACAGACTGTGGTTTGTTCCAGCGACCTTTATGCGGCTTTATTAGAATTAACACAAAAGAAAAGTACAACATTACATGGGGATAGAAGATGTCCTAAAGCATAAAAATAAACATGTCAGTGCTCCAAAGTACCTTATCTATGCATAAATGTTCCAACTCTGTACAACATTCAAGAATTTGAGAGATTAGCTGCCATGTGAGGCCGCTATAACCCTTTAGCTCCAGTCGCTTCAAATGCCGAAACTTAGCCAAAGGTCTGACACATAAGTCATTTGATGGACACCAATACTATATTTAGTTGAAAGAATGAGAAAACAATCATTCAAAGTGTAACAGATTATCGATAAATAGCAAATATAATAGAAAAGCAAAAAGAATAAAGCACCACATTGGAGTTTTTTGGAAAGATACCGTGATGGCTAAAGAAAGGGATTTCGCTTTACTTATTCCTTTTAGAAGCTCAACCAACAAATTATCATATCTTACTTCACATGAAACTTCTGCCGCTACCAGAGATGACAAATCCTCTACTAAAAAAAGCGAGTGCAAGACCCCATCCACAGAAAAATATTCAAGATTAGGGACATTTAAAACAACTTTGCTAACAATTGACGTGGATCCAAAGTTTTTTAGTTTTAATCGCTTCAAAGTAGGTATCTTGAAACAGTATTCTTCTTCATTGCACCATTTTAATACCTGTAGAGATAAATTATCAAGTACCGGGTAGCCATTGATGAGTTTTAATGCATTACTAGAAGGTTTGAAGCAATCAATGATGTCAAGGGTTTTCAAGTTAGGAAGATTGACTGAATACGGACAATCCCAACGACACCAATAAGGATCAGAAAAGTGTAATCCAAATTTTGTGAGAGTCTTGCAAGTGAAGAGGCTCAAAGGCAACTCAAGTTGTCTAAGTTCTATGTCAAGCTCACAAACATTTAACTTAACTGCTTTATCAATCCACTTTGACACACATGACTCTGGAACCCAGAATTTGGATAACTGCAACCTGAAAACTTTTAGTTGGGATAGTTTGCAATGCTCTAACACTCGATCCACAAATTTTGAAAAGCGATCGTATTCATGAAAAGGATGAATATCTACAAAGTTAAGGTTATGGACCAGCGTCCAACTGTATCTCCATCTTTTGGATAAAATGCTAGTTCGCACTGCAAAAGTTGTGGGCATTAGAGAAAGTATTTGTGAAAGAATCTCTTCCGGCAACCTGCTAAGGATATCTACATTCTCACTTCTCGAAGCTATCTTTTCGCCTCTTCACTTCCTAATACTTTAATCACACAAATATCTCAATCATTTCAATTTGCATAATATTGTTCTGCCCAAAACATATCGCATTCACGCTTCAACAATAAACATGTTTCACATAATTCCTTCAAGTAGGACAAATATGCAATACATTTGTATAAGGGCTAGCGGCGCAGCTTGTTGCGCGTTTGCCTTCAACCACTATGTAAATTCTATTTTGATGAAATTTTATAATAAAAATTGGATATAACAAACTATTGAAACTTTGTATAATCATTTTTTTACGCCCATTTTCATTAAAATACTGGCAATATTACACTATAGGAAAGAAAAATTACAATGGGATCATACAAGCTATTTTCAGATCAATGATTCCATTAGTCAAAGGTGGAGTCGATTTCTATAATCATAATGTTAAAAAGAACATGGAATCCGTTTTAGACTTTCTCGTCTTGCTAGTACAAACCGCATACAAATTCATTTAACTTTAGCTTTATTTGGATAATAATAAAAAAAAATGTATCTAACTTGTCCATTGTTGTTGTTCTGTGACATAAATACTTTTGTGTGTATTTTGTGACCATTCTACTCTTACATTTTCTGACTACCCTATTAACATCGAAGGGTAAAATGGTTATTGTACATGAACAAAATACACATAAATATTAAAATTTCAAAAGTTTGTATTTTAATAGTAAAAAAATGTTACACAGAACAACAAAAATGAACAAGTTAGATACATTTTTATTATCCTTAAGATAAAACCCTGATCAGAAATAGTTTTAGCCTTTAGGCCCTGATACATACCACATTTTCTTTCGGTACGTCGAGCTCCCATACTTATATAAGAATCTTTGATGCAATTCTAGGGTCATTTTACATCATGCGGGTTCTTAATAGGTTGATCATTAGCATAAAGAAAATAGAAGTCAAAATCTAAGCTATATTTCTTGCTTATTTCTTAACTATATGAATAGCATAGTCGAATTTAAACATAAGAAACCCCAACTATTTGACTCGAAGTGACAAATTAGGTACCAAGAATTAAAATACAACGTTACCTTGTATCACAGCCTTAAAAGAGAATAATGAAATTATTGATAATTTGCAACCATTTTAGGGGTTTGGATCATTATTTTCTTGTGGAGCGAATGTTTGACCGTTTTTATAAATTAATCTATATCCATATCACAACATCTCACTTAAAAATCGTATCCATATCAAAACTCACTTAAAAATCGTGCTTCAAGTATATTATCTACTAGTAAAAGATTTTACATTTGATAACATAGGCCCCTCATGTATGACTTTTAAACAGTTTTTCTAACAACTTTGTTTATATATTACACTTTGATTTCACACGTTTAAAAAATGCATAATTTCATATTTACTCAATCAAAACATCAAAATTTCATAGTTCTCCAAAACACAAGTTTTCACCGCATAAGTATTATAATACCTTTAAAGCATGTGTTGTGAAGTATGAAATTTTGATGTTTTTTTTTTAGGTAAATATGAAATTGACTCTTTAAAAAATTAATAATACTTAAAACTATTGTGAACAAGAATTGAAGGAATGAATATTGTTCTTATTGATCATTAACTATGAGATTTACAAAGAGTATATATAGACAATCATTAGGGCAAAAACCCTAATAGCTAACATGGGCCGTGGGCCTATTATGGGTTATATGGACATCCACTAATAATTATCTATAACACTCCCTCTTGGATGTCCATATTGTTAATACGCATAGGGAATGCTGCCTCATTAAAAACCTTGCCAGAAAAACCCAGTAGGACAAAACCATGACTAAGGACAAAAAGAGTGCAGCGCGTATTATCTCCCTCTGATGACTACATCACTTGGTATCTTGTAAATAGGTCAACAAAATCATCACTTGAACGAGAAGTGTCTTGTCGCCTTTGATGTAACGTTTCTTGAATATAGCAAGGTATGCTACATTATCTTCATGCAATAGTTGCTATCTCCTTTCCAGAATTTATGTATGGTTTGATGAAGTCGCCTTGATTGTTTGCTCTATTGAATGCCAGGAAAAATAGCCGCCACTTGTAACAATATATCCATGTTGAGATCGATCATGGTAAGTTAAACATATATCCTGTATCTGCAAAACTAACTAAACTTGTTTTGACGGGTTAGTAAAATATAAACCCATATCCTTTGTACCTTGAAAATATTGAAATATTTGCTTTACCGTGGTTCAATTTGATCAACCATTATTCTCGAGAATTTTAAATCATGACACGTGTTCCATGCATTCTATATTCCTTAAGGAATCTCAACATCAAACGAGCTCTTGTATTATTAGACGCATACTTATTTCTTATATTGCCAGACTTATACAATATTAAACTAC
The DNA here is from genome assembly GCA_014162995.1 of Artemisia annua. NCBI lineage: Eukaryota > Viridiplantae > Streptophyta > Magnoliopsida > Asterales > Asteraceae > Artemisia > Artemisia annua. The sequence continues at coordinate 144,676 of LBNU01022019.1, read as the reverse complement.
ATTATTGGATCCACCACATGTAAACATGCATCTCCATGATCGTTTACAAGTCTTTGAGAAAATATACGTGTGCTATCACTTGTACCTTATGCATAATTTCTTTTGATTTTCTCATAAAGACCAATGCATATCCAATAATTAATATGTACGAATTTCAAGTCCCAGTAACCATGTCTCATCACAGGAGAATTTAATCTTTCATTAGCTCGTTGCGTCTTTACTTCTTTTGGCCATTCATTTATACATCTGCACCTCTTACAGATATTTAATATCCTCACCTTTATTTTAGCGCTATATTATTTACTTCATAATTATTATCATATGTAATAGTACTATGGACGTCGATTCATTTCTTTTCGATTCCACACTTTACTAGACATTATATATCATTTATTGAGATCTCATAATTTTTCATGTACCCGGGGTTTTTTTCAATAACCTTCATGTCTAGTGTCTCTTGACTATTATGGGGTCTTATTACCTCGATTTGGCCATCTTCATTTTCTTGCTCTATTTTATTTATTCATTCGAGGACTTTTACTTGGAATCGATTAGCCTATCGTGCTGCAGTCATGACATAGACTTACTACCAATCATTGGTTTTAATGATGGGACACACATTATAATTGGAGCAACAGCAGCGTAATATGATCTAGTCAATTTCTTTAGGTCACTAAATATGTCTGGCATTTACTAGATCTGGAATATAAATTGTCCCTTGAACTTCAAGTTCATATTTATTAGTGTGAGGATCAACCTTTATATTTTCATAATTCATTCCAAATTTCTCGCTGCTCATTCTCCCTCTGAATGAATTATCAATTTCAACATCCCTTGTGTGCGTTGTGGTGGATTTACAATACAGGTTCCGCACACTTACAAAAAACTTTATATGGGAAACATATGGTTGTGACTAAAACCATTCTAATAGGGAGAATTCATTATTAATTGTTTGGCAAGATGCGAATTCTCATGTCATAACATGCCCCATAAACTACAAGATTTGTTCTCATAATATTATTGGCATTGCAATCAACTGAAGACGTTTTGAACGTTTCAACAAAAGCAATTCGCGTATGAACATGGGCTACTTTTTTATGTTCAACACTTATTCCAATATTCGCCCAATACTTGGAAGTTTTCACCACCAATTCCAAAGATATAATCTGGAAAACCATGCTCGCATTTTATAAGCCGAGCCATTAATCACGCTAACCTTAAGTTGCGTCTTTGACGATCATTTTGACGATGCATTGATTTTAAAACTCAAAATGATCCACATGGCAGATGTATAGGCATGAATACATCCCATTTATATTTTTTCCAAAACTTTATAGGACAAAATCCTTATTTTAATTTGGTGGTTCCAGATGAATAATTAACTTCCAATGAGAACAATCAAATCTATCTTTGAAGAAACTTATGGTTCTACTATACATTCGCATCATCATTGACCCGGGATGGTCCAACCGGTCATGCCACTCAATAAAATAATCTTGGCTCATAAACTCTAGTTTATGACCACTTGCTTCAGTTGCACTTTTACGTGAGAATAATATGAAAATCTTAATACAACACACATTTGTCCAATCAAACCAATATAAGCTCTTTCATAAATTTCACATGTAATATTTACCTTAGCCCATAGTATAATCAAGTAAGAAACACATTATATAATAGTGAAGTTGCAAAATTTTCTACACATATATACAACGTTAACCAAGCAATGATATTTCAGAAGCAACTAATTAACTCACATGATAAATAAACAAAACATGTATGACAAACACAAATTTAATAAATAAGTCACGCATATATAACAAAGCACCATTTACCATTCGCTTATTAACTGTGCCAAGCAAACAAAATCACATGATAAATAAGGATAAACTTAATGGCACAATTTGAGCCAACTAAGATATATTTTTCTTATGCTTAATAGCTCAATTATTCTTTGGCAACCGTAACAATAATATTGCAAACTTCACAATAATGTTCTCATTTACTCGTGAGGTTTAACATATTTTGGCGTTACCGAAAAACATATTATTATACTTCCAACGATAATGCATATCTTATGTGACATCTATATTTCTCATATTTCCATTATAGTATATTTTTACGATGTCTTACTATATCTAATGGTCCATCATGTTTTTATATCATGAATTTCATTTATATGTACCTCAATCACGTCCATAGCTATGATCTTTACATTTATCAAAATATATTCACATCTAGATGAACAAAGGAAGACATCATAGCCAGGTTGCATAAAAACATATATGTGCACAAACATCAATCTCAAGCATACAATCCAAACCATTATCAATTTGCACATCTTTCATCAGTCAATTTACTCAAAATCAATGATTCTACAGGAACAAAATAGTAATCCTGGCTTGTTAAAGGACATTACCGGTTCAAGGCTTATTACCAAAGCACTAAAACAATGACTGCAACTAAATACCATATAAAATGCTTTGATCAAACTAGACTTTATTCATGATAGACATAATATCTAATTGTCAAAAGTTTTATAAAATACATGGAAGCAAATCAAGGCAATAAACAACTCAAAGAATACAATGAATAATGATCAAGCAAAAAGCATATAAAAACATATGATTAAATCCGTATATAGATATACATATCAATACTACATAATTGTCCCTTCCCTATGAATTATATTTATTTAATACATACCCATGGTAAAGTATAATTCTCTAATTTGCAAAGTATAATTCTATTCTTGACTTTTTATTTATAGTTCGTCGTAAACAAAATAACAGATCTACATGCCCAATGAATTTGTTACGCAAACATTATTTATTAGTCCTACTGTTGACTCGCTAATCAATGAAACAGTACATGGTATGATGACTGATCTATACTATCTATAATGAAAAAATGGTAAAAGTGAAATGTTGAGTTTTCAACAATTGTCAAATGAGAGAGAAAAGTGAAATGTAATTAATACTCTTATTAAAACACCCCATTACTTAAAAGTACAATGATTTATTCACATTATACAACCAATTAAAATACAAACCGGGTTGACCCGGGATGCTTCAAACCCGGCGGGTTAACCCGGTTTAATTTGACCCATTTCCGATCCAACCTAGCAAGTTGACCCGGTTTAAATCGACCCATTTTTCGACCGAAACGGTTCAACCGGTTGAACCACCCGGGTCGAACCGGGTTTCAAAACATTATCCATTACTTAAAAGTACAATGTTTATTCATATTTTACAACCAATTAAAACACAAACCGGGTTGACCCGGGACGCTTCAAAGCCGGCGGGTTGACCCAGTTTAATTTGACCCATTTAGATCTTCAAAGGGTAAAATGGTTATTGTACATGAACAAAATACACATAAATATTAAAATTTCAAAAGTTTGTATTTTAATAGTAAAAAAATGTTACACAGAACAACAAAAATGAACAAGTTAGATACATTTTTATTATCCTTAAGATAAAACCCTGATCAGAAATAGTTTTAGCCTTTAGGCCCTGATACATACCACATTTTCTTTCGGTACGTCGAGCTCCCATACTTATATAAGAATCTTTGATGCAATTCTAGGGTCATTTTACATCATGCGGGTTCTTAATAGGTTGATCATTAGCATAAAGAAAATAGAAGTCAAAATCTAAGCTATATTTCTTGCTTATTTCTTAACTATATGAATAGCATAGTCGAATTTAAACATAAGAAACCCCAACTATTTGACTCGAAGTGACAAATTAGGTACCAAGAATTAAAATACAACGTTACCTTGTATCACAGCCTTAAAAGAGAATAATGAAATTATTGATAATTTGCAACCATTTTAGGGGTTTGGATCATTATTTTCTTGTGGAGCGAATGTTTGACCGTTTTTATAAATTAATCTATATCCATATCACAACATCTCACTTAAAAATCGTATCCATATCAAAACTCACTTAAAAATCGTGCTTCAAGTATATTATCTACTAGTAAAAGATTTTACATTTGATAACATAGGCCCCTCATGTATGACTTTTAAACAGTTTTTCTAACAACTTTGTTTATATATTACACTTTGATTTCACACGTTTAAAAAATGCATAATTTCATATTTACCCAATCAAAACATCAAAATTTCATAGTTCTCCAAAACACAAGTTTTCACCGCATAAGTATAATACCTTAAAGCATGTGTTGTGAAGTATGAAATTTTGATGTTTTTTTTTAGGTAAACTAGTTATAATGCCCGCGCACGCGCGGGTTTTTTTTAAAATTTTTTGAATCATATATTTTTATTTATTAAAAAACAAATAATTTAATCTTTGTTTTGTTTGATTTATGATGTTTAATTATAGTTTTTTATTATTAAAGATAATTATTTAAAAATTTTAATCCTATTGTTAATTGCATCTTATCTATATTTTTTGTATTTATCTTCTACTTGTGTTATGGATAAATATAAAATATTATCTAATAAGAAAATAATATTTTTTTCTAAATAATATTATTACTAAATAAGGTATGGTTTAGTTTTTTTGAAATGGAAAAGTCCCCACTTGGGGTTTTGTTTTATTATATAAAAGATATGAAATTGACTCTTTAAAAAATTAATAATACTTAAAACGACTTAAATGTGTAATGACATATCTACATCTTTTTTCTTTTTGATAAAATATATCTCCCATCTTTTGAATAAAACCCATATTGATACTACAAATTTGTTGGCATTACAGAGCGTATATATGAAAGCGGATCTCGTGGCAAACTGCTAAACCGTCTTCATCCTCATATATGAAAGTCATCTTTTAGCCGATTCACAAACTCAAATCATATGAATCTATAAGATTCCACGCAGAAACTTCGCATACATGCTAAACCAACGACACAACTGGTTCCTCAGCTTATATTTACCATAAGACCATATATTTCCAACATAAAGTTTTCAAATTTGGGTTCAATTTTATCATAGATTATGTTGCACCATAGTATAACCACTTTAACAAGATTAGTCATGTTTTATCACATAAAATAAAAAGAATTCCTAATTTATAACTAGAAACGAGTTAACGTTGGGTCCACCATCTCTTTTAGACTTCAAAATTTTAAGGTGATACTTAGGATAAATCATTAAAATTCCATATATTTTAGACCTCAAGACACTCTATGACTATAAAAGGGATGGATATCATGGCTTGAGCACCCTCGTAATTCGACGTGTAATTAAGTCATGACACTAAGTACCCTCCTAAGCCAAACCATTGCCAATTCCTTGGTTTGAGCAAAAAAACGCTTTTTCTTTTTTATTGTTATTTTAATTTGGGGTTTACGTTGAATTTGTGTTTTAATTGGTATTATTGGCCTCAACAGGGGTGCTTTTGGCTTGAGCCATGAGGGATAGGGCTTCTGGTGTGTGAGTGAAAAGGTGTATTTTGCTAAGGTGGCATGATGTGACACTTTTTTGCGTTTTTGCTTAAGGCACTATACCTAATAAAGGTGAGCATCGGTTCAAAACCGGACCGGACCGAGACCGAATTCAACCAAAACCCTTGATTGAGGACCGGACCAAATGTGTTCAGTCCGGTCCGGGTTGGTCCGGTCCTTCGGTCAGTCCGGTCCAAGAAGGCATAATTGTCTGTTAAGTAAGGCTGGTCCGGACTTGACCGGACCGAACCGAACCGAGACCGAAATAAGGAAAATGTTGAGACCGAGACCGGACCGATGGTCCTTCGGTCCAGTCGGTTTTCTCGGTCTCTGTCGGTGTTGGGTCTGAGATGCTCAAACCTAATACCTAATGCTCTAAGACTGAAATTAGTTGGTTTTAAAGTCTTTGCAACAAACGATGTTTATAGCTAGAGTTGCTGCAAATTGGAATATTGACATGAATATCCACCAGAAAATTTTAAAGGCATGGCTGAGATAAAGCTGATGGAATTGTGAAGTATGAGCTGTTAAAAGTGTATTGTATGTAACTAGTATTATTTCAGCATTCGGCTATTTGTAGTTGTATGCTTCGGTTTGTATTGTTTGGCTGTACGTTCTTTCTCCTTAAGACATGTCTTTTGGACCAAAGAACTTGCTTTGTAATAGAATTTTGGTTATATATAATTGGGTTAAATCCATCTAATAATAATGTAATTTTCTAAATGTTCATATATTAGACATCAACCCAAATAATTACAACAATACGACTCTACAAGTACAAACTATCACAATTTTGTGTTGATATTATCACTAACTTATTTTAATCTAAAGTTGAAAATTAATACTTATACATGCCGCATAAATGCTATGTCATCTCCACTCATCTTTTTCAATTTTTCCGGCCACTATTTCCGATGATGTTCACCGGCCATTTCTAAAACCACTACACAAAGAACAAAAATCTAAATCTTTACTACAAACGGACAAACTTAACAAATTAACAAAACTAATACAGTCACCACTGTCACATACAACAAACAATTGTTTTACTACAAACCCCGGTTGTTCAAAAGCAAAGAGCATACCCAAATGATTTAATTATTGAGATTCAAAGGAACAAAATTCATTCCAACATTAGCCACAATTTTTTTATCACACCATTTATTTAAATTTCATGTTTTTGTTCAGATCCTTACAAATGAACATATTCAAAAGCATCAAAATAGTCATATGAGGTTAAGTGTGTTAGGATAGGGGCATATTGGAACCAAAAGTAGGTGAATTTATGCCGCTCTTAAAGTTATTATTTAAAAAAATTAATCAATTTTGATTCGTGTTTGTTTTTGGATCTTGATTTTAAATTTGATTTTATAAGTTTATGTGCATACACACATGATTTGGTTATTGACTCGCGTGGGAAAATAATTGAGTTCGCTAGAAAAAAAGAAGTCTCTTGCTGGAAAAATGATAGTAGTTGGTTGGGTTTAGAGGGAAGAAGATGAATACGCATGAAATAAAAGTAAAAATGCCAGAGAAGCAAAAAATTATTGGTTTAGCCGGTAACTAGTCATGCCACGTAAGCATATGTATGATATTAGAAAGAAATTTAAAAGTCCGTAGAGTATTTTGGTAATTATTTGGTTTAATATATGATATGTAAATATTTGGAAAAGTGTGTTGCTATTACATAGATTTAATCCATACATAAAGAAAAAGAGTAAAATACATCGTTGATCCCTGAACTTTCCACAAAGCATCGCATGGCACCTTAACTTTTAAAAAACGTCGCATGGCGTCCAAACCTTGTGTTTTTTAGGCTAATTGTGTCCCTTGACCAGTTTCGGCTTGGTCAACGCAAGGTTTTGGTCACAAAATGATGGGCATAATAGTCCAATCACATTATAACCATTAGTTAACCCAAGATAAACCACACATACAACTTGAGGGACCATCGGTGTAGTCACACGTTAACTATGTAACTTTGCCGTATCTTCTCTGATATGCATATTAATGTTTTCGCGGGAATCAATAAACCCACACCCAACCATTGACAGTTGAGTAAAACCCGATCATTTACCACACACATTGTCACATACAACCTCAACCCAACACAACCCTTAACAAAGTATCGAATCCCATCTAATCACACACCCACAAACAATCGGAACTTGCAACCTTTGGAAAATCAAACAACACACATACGAGGTAACAATATTTACTGATTTATGTTTAATTAAAACGTTATTTGTGATAATGTTAATCGTTAATGCAGAAGCTATGTATGGGAATCAATTTATTTGCGCTTTGGACGATCCTGAAGAGGTTTTGGATGAGTTTGTAAGTTAACACCATATAAGAATTAATTGTTATATCTCTAAGAAATTAGTTGTAAGAAATTGACAATGCTTAAAACTTAATATTGATATACAGGAATTGCATCATGATTACGTGTTAGGAGGATCCTATCATGGGAATAGTTTTATTTACTTAGTTAACTATGCGGGGACTAGATGGAGAGTTAGTGTAAGAAGAGTATCAAAATTAGTGTGTGTTGTTGAGGGAGCAAGGTGGAATGATTTTGCGATGCACAACATCACCTGTTCGGATGTTGCTTACTTACATTTTATAGAAGAGGGTGAGGATGTGTTTTATGTAGCTACCTACAATGAGTATGGGGAGGAGTTTCATAATTATGAACCAGTCCATGATCAGTTTTGGAGAGTAATGCTTGATGTTACAGACACATCTCATCTTATCCAGCTAATGCAGAAGAATTTCTAAGCATATCTGTATTGTAACCTTAAGATTTAAAAACTTTTATAAAATGACCAACAATACCGCTCAAATTAAAACTTAATAAAAGCTTATAATATGGTAAATTCAAAATAATTATCAAAAACCCTATAAACCTTATGAAATGATGGAAAATGACAAAATGAAATTCTAAACCATATTACCATATTCTTAAGACTAGAAATAGTCTAAATCAATTAAAAATTGTACAATATATATTATATTTTAAACTAAGTAAATAAGGAAATATGAAATTATGGTACAAATTTAATTTGAAATCCTAGGCCGAATCTTTGAATTCCAAGCTCCCCCTAGACCGACCAGTACCTCTATTAAAAGCAACATATCATGCCTGCCAAATCATATCAAAAACAACAAGAAAATTATAAAAACCCTGCCAAAACTCTCTTAAAATTCACCATCACCCAAAGAATTTCTAAAGCAACCAGTATTTTCCTGGGTCCTTTGCAGCATAAGAAGCTTAGAAAATATGTCGGTTTTGGAAGCTTGTCGAAGTGGTGAATTTATTGGGACGTTTAATTGTAGCCGAGAAAGGATAAATCCACAAAGCTTGTTCCTTTCGATCCAAACCAATTTTGGTATTTTTTTATCACTCTCTATACCTCATATGATATGTATAAATTGATAAAAATGATCCATGCATCTTAATGTGGCCATACGAATTAATATAAAATTAAAACCCTAATTTTATGGAATTAGCTAAATCGGCCTAAATGAATTTTGTGTGATGATTTATTATTTTTCTGGTCTTATATGATGATTATGGAACCTATAAAAATTATTGGTTTAATTTTTTGAAGCTTGGAATAATTATTTGTGAATTAGTGGTGTTTCGGCTATAATTAAAAGAAAAGAAATTCGAAAAAGTTAAGGTTAGGGTTTTTGAAAATTTTATGAGTTAACTACTGATATAATGATTCTATAATGATGATTTGATGCTTGGGAAAAATCTAGGGTTTGTATTATGGAATTTACATCAAAACCGAATTAATGATTTAAATGTAAATGGGCTGTTTGGTAATTTTTAAAAGTATTGGGCTATTTTTGTAACTCTTGTAAATACAGTAGGATCAAGTGTTGAGGGAGCAAGGTGGAATGATTTTGCGATGCACAACATCACCTGTTCGGATGTTGCTTACTTACATTTTATAGAAGAGGGTGAGGATGTGTTTTATGTAGCTACCTACAATGAGTATGGGGAGGAGTTTCATAATTATGAACCAGTCCATGATCAGTTTTGGAGAGTAATGCTTGATGTTAGAGACACATCTCATCTTATCCAGCTAATGCCAGAAGAATTTCTAGCATATCTGGATGGTCCAACAGCTAGACACTCGGTCATGGTTACTAGTAACACCACTGATTACCATGTAGAGCTGGAGTATGATTGAAATTTCCACACGGCCCTGTGGGGATGTGGTTGGGAGAAACTGGCCCAAGACTTGAATATGTCACCTGGTCAAAAAATGGTGTTTACTCAGGTTGTCCCGGGGGAGGAGTATAATGTCATGTTGTTTGACCATGATGGAGGGGCCATCACAACAGTGGAGACATACAGCACCAACATATCCATGAATGCCTTTTGTCACCAACCATATGACTACGGTATGTTCTACTTTTTTTTACTTTAAATACACCAAGTATCTCACAGCAGTGTAAATTATTTGGTTATATATAATATTAAATTCAAATTTTGAAGCCCCTCAGATGAATTGGATGTGTAATTGGGAACACCACACAGTCCATGACCAAGAGGAAAGGGCATTCTACAGAAAGATGACTGCATCCTTCTAGAGAGATCGCCGACTTGTAAGTCTAGTCACAGAGTTGCTTAATAAGATATAAGAATCTAATTTGTATCATATATTGTGTGTCTGATATAAAGATTGATGGATCATAATGTGTAGTAGAAGCATCCCATGCCAAACTAATGATAAGTTTTGTACATTTTTTTAACAGTTCATACCATCAAGAATTGTTAAGAAGTACAACTTGTATGGTTTCTCTAGAGCGGTTGTGAAGCATAAAACAATAGAGAAAGAGTTCGAAGTTCGTGAGAGGACACTTCAAGTTGGTCAAGGGAAGGTAAGGAGGAAAGTGGCTATTGTTTCATCATCTTATTTCAGACAGTTGAGGGCAGAAGCACATTTTGGTCAAGGTTCAATGGTCCGCTTCTTTCTAGGGGAAGAAACTAACAGGGCACAAAGAGTTTTACATTTTGATGTGTGCTGATGGAACTTTAAAGTAGGAATGATATTATGTAAACATATTTTCTATTTCGTATGTATGGTGGATTTGTGGGCACAAATCAACTTGAACAATGCTTTGACAATCGTTTTGTAACTATATGTGTAGGATAAACCATATGGGTTTGTCCATACACAATTTTGTAACGGATATATGTATGCTTAACTGCTTAACTTTAGGTTTTATAACGGATAGTTAGTAACACTTGGTGTTGTATGCGTTGATTTTATTAGTCAAAAGGGGTTATTTGACGCATGGGTTTTTAATTATGACTTTCTACAGTAAAAAGACCGAATATAAAATGCCATTCACAAATTCACTCATTAATGGAAATGTTACTTTCCATAGTTGTTTGTATATGGTAGTTTCAACCAGCACTTTGTAATAGCAAGTTGAACGGGATATGTGACTTTGACTTTCAAAAGTCAAATTGCCATATCCACAACACACCCACAATATTTCAAGCAACGCCATTTAGGGTAACTTAGAAGCTAAACATTAAAGAAACCATAGAATGCAACAGGAACAACGAAATACGTCGTTAATTGTCATAGGGTACAACCTAAACACTAAACAAACCATATATTAAACATAAAAAAAACTAGAAGAATTTCACTACGGCTATGGGGGAAGCTCGGTGGAGTTTCAACAGCTCCCTAGCCAACTCCCAATTCATCACCACATTTTCAGCGTGATCATCATACAGAGTGCAAGGCTTGATATAAAGATTCTTAAGCAAGGGGGAACAAGCAAGTACACACTTTATTATTGTTAATTCATTAACTGATATAAGAAAAGATCAAAACACCACAACCTCGAGTTGGCCCGACCCCATTCTGGTGCTTCCTAAATGTAATGAATAATTTTCCAAAGGTAGATCACTTTCGAATGAAGCCTGCAAATTGAGATAGTATTCAGATGCACAACTATGGCAACGTAGGTTGATGTGAAGCTTAATTACATATTGCATTCCACTTACTCTGGTTTCTAGCATTTGCAATCTTGGAGCTCCACGAATCATTTGAATGATGAATGCTACCATTGCATTGTTCCCAAAATCAACTCTAGATAGATTTAGATTCTTGAGGGATACAAATGCCACAGGTGCATTCATCAATGAGCCACCTTCTTCCAATAACTACAACAGGTGGAATTTTCAGAATATTTAAAGATTGCATTTCATAACTAGTAGCCATTACTTTAAAAATCTATAATTTGAAGTGTCAAACTCAAATTGGTATTACCTTGCACTCCTGAAAATCCAATGTAAGGGACTCAAGTTTGGGAAGACTACTCAGCTGAGATATATTGTAAGTTGTCATTGTGGTAACCTGGTTCAAAAGACCGAATGACAAATACAACTTCTTCATATTCCCAAGTCGTGCAATATCCAATAGTCTCATCTCTTTTGTATTAGTAGATTGATTTTAAGAGACTCAACTGAGGGACAACCAACAATAAAGTCCCAAATTGTACCGGTTAGAAATTTGACGGATAACAATTCTAAGGTCAATAGATTTGGGAAACCTTCAAAGGATACCAAACTAGGTAACGTACACCAATGAAGTTCCAGATGTTTCCATTCCAAACGAGTGTACATTTGGGTTGGCAATGTAACTGGTTCACTATACCAGTTATGTATAAGGAGCTCCTCAATTCCTCGCTGACCCAACAACAACAGCCAAGCATGAATCTCTTCATAATTGAAGTCATATTTGTAAACAAGGGTTTAGGCTCTACAGACAAGACAAATCTTCTTATGGGACCTTTGAGCTGAAGCAGCAATCTAGTAACATGCATCCCTGATGAGACAAAAAGTGTTACGATTTTAGGGGGTCATTTAAGCCCTAATTCGTATAAATGTGATCAAATATTGCCCTAAATCGTTCCTTTTGTCATTTTAGGTACTTTTGAGAAGAATTCTAGAAAACATGCATATTTGGACGTTTTTGGAGCATAAAAGTGAAGAAAACGACAAAGTCTCAAAAGAAGCAGAAATTACAACCTGACGGCGTCAGAGTCACAAGGTGACGCCGTCAGCAAGCCTTGACAAAAGAGTGGAAACCAATTATCAAATGACGGGCCACATGGATGGTCCAACAGCTAGACACTCGATCATGGTTACTAGTAACACCACTGATTACCATGTAGAGCTGGAGTATGATCGAAATTTCCACACGGCCCTGTGGGGATGTGGTTGGGAGAAACTGGCCCAAGACTTGAATATGTCACCCAGTCAAAAAATGGTGTTTACTCAGGTTGTCCCGGTGGAGGAGTATAATGTCATGTTGTTTGACCATGATGGAGGGGCCATCACAACAGTAGAGACATACAGCACCAACATATCCATGAATGCCTTTTGTCACCAACTATATGACTATGGTATGTTCTACTTTTTTTTACTTTAAATACACCAAGTATCTCACAGCAGTGTAAATTATTTGGTCATATGTAATATTAAATTCAAATTTTGAAGCCCCTCGGATGAATTGGATGTGTAATTGGGAACACCACACAGTCCATGACCAAGAGGAAAGGGCATTCTACAGGAAGATGACTGCATCCTTCTAGAGAGATCGCCGACTTGTAAGTCTAGTCACAGAGTTGCTTAATAAGATATAAGAATCTAATTTGTATCATATATTGTGTGTCTGATATAAAGATTGATGGATCATAATGTGTATTAGAAGCATCCCATGCCAAACTAATGATAATTTTTGTACATTTTTTTAACAGTTCATACCATCAAGAATTGTTAAGAAGTACAACTTGTATGGTTTCTCTAGAGCGGTTGTGAAGCATAAAACAATAGAGAAAGAGTTCGAAGTTCGTGAGAGGACACTTCAAGTTGGTCAAGGGAAGGTAAGGAGGAAAGTGGCTATTGTTTCATCATCTTATTTCAGGCAGTTGAGGGCAGAAGCACATTTTGGTCAAGGTTCAATGGTCCGCTTCTTTCTAGGGGAAGAAACTAACAGGGCACAAAGAGTTTTACATTTTGATGTGTGCTGATGGAACTTTAAAGTAGGAATGATATTATGTAAACATATTTTCTATTTCATATGTATGGTGGATTTGTGGGCACAAATCAACTTGAACAATGCTTTGACAATCGTTTTGTAACTATATGTGTAGGATAAACCATATGGGTTTGTCCATACACAATTTTGTAACAGATATATGTATGCTTAACTGCTTAACTTTAGGTATAACGGATAATTAGTTACACTTGGTGTTGTATGCGTTGATTTTATTAGTCAAAAGGGGTTATTCGACGCATGGGTTTTTAATTATGACTTTCTATATTCAAAAGACCGAATATAAAATGCCATTCACAAATTCACTCATTAATGGAAATGTTACTTTCCATAGTTGTTTGTATATGGTAGTTTCAACCAGCACTTTGTAATAGCAAGTTGAACTGGGATATGTGACTTTGACTTTAAAAAGTCAAATTGTCATATCCACAACACACCCACAATATTTCAAGCAACGCCATTTAGGGTAACTTAGAAGCTAAAAATTAAAGAAACCATAGAATGCAACAGGAACAACAAAATACGTCGTTAATTATCATAGGGTACAACCTAAACACTAAACAAACCATAGATTAAACATAAAAAAAACTAGAAGAATTTCACTACGGCTATGGTGGAAGCTCGGTGGAGTTTCAACAGCTCCCTAGCCAACTCCCAATTCATCACCACATTTTCAGCGTGATCATCATACAGAGTGCAAGGCTTGATATAAAGATTCTTAAGCAAGGGGGAACAAGCAAGTACACACTTTATTATTGTTAATTCATTAACTGATTAGGAAAAGATCGAAACACTACAACCTCGAGCTGGCCCGATCCCATTCCGGTGCTTCCTAAATGTAATGAATAATTTTCCAAAGGTAGATCACTTTCGAATGAAGCCTGCAAATTGAGATAGTATTCAGATGCCCAACCATGGCAACGTAGGTTGATGTGAAGCTTAATTACATATTGCATTCCACTTACTCTGGTTTCTAGCATTTGCAATCTTGGAGCTCCACGAATCATTTGAATGATGAATGCTACCATTGCATTGTTCCCAAAATCAACTCCAGATAGATTTAGATTCTTGAGGGATACAAATGCCACAGGTACATTCATCAATGAGCTACCTTCTTCCAATAACTACAACAGGTGGAATTTTCAAAATATTTAAAGATTGCATTTCATAACTAGTAGCCATTACTTTAAAAATCTATAATTTGAAGTGTCAAACTCAAATTGGTATTACCTTGCACTCCTGAAAATCCAATGTAAGGGACTCAAGTTTGGGAAGACTACTCAGCTGAGATATATTGTAAGTTGTCATTGTGGTAACCTGGTTCAAAAGACCGAATGACAAATAGAACTTTTTCAGATTCCCAAGTCGTGCAATATCCAATAGTCTCATCTCTTTTGTATCAGTACGATTGATTTTAAGAGACTCAACTGAGGGACAACCAGCAATAAAGTCCCAAATTGTACCGGTTAGAAATTTGATGGATAACAATTCTAAGGTCAATAGATTTGGGAAACCTTCAAAGGATACCAAAATAGGTAACGTACACCAATGAAGTTCCAGATGTTTCAATTCCAAACGAGTGTACATTTGGGTTGGTAATGTAACTGGTTCACTATACCAGTTATGTATAAGGAGCTCCTCAATTCCTCGCTGACCCAACAACAACAGCCAAGCATGAATCTCTTCATAATTGAAGTCATATTTTGCAAACAAGGGTTTAGGCTCTACAGACAAGACAAACCTTCTTATGGGACCTTTGAACTGAAGCAGCAATCTAGTAACATGCATCCCTTCAAACTTACTCCTCAAAAAATAAAAGATATCCTCATCAAGTATAACATCGGTGAGCAACGTCCACTTAAACCTCCAGTTTTTCGCTAAAATGGATGTCGTCACCTCCTCTGTTAGTGGCAAACGGTTCAAAATATTGTTGATAACGTTCTCCGGCATGTTGCTAATATAATCCGCCATGTTCATAACATTCCGTCCAAATGACATGGTGAGTTATGGAAAAGAAAGTTTTGGATTTTCAGTCACTGAGGTTTTTTCGGTTTGTATTTCGTTTTTCAATAGGTCTATGTACTTATGGTGGCCATAGGGGTTTTGTTTGGTGTGGGTTTATTGATTCTCGCGAAAACATTAATATGCGTATTAGAGAAGATACAGGAAAGTTACATAGTTAACGTGTGACTACACCGATGGTCCCTCAAGTTGTATGTGTAGTTTATCTTGGGTTAACTAATGGTTATAATGTGATTGGACTATTATGCCCCTCATTTTGTGACCAAAACCTTGCGTTGACCAAGCCGAAACTGGTCAAGGGACGCAATCGGCCTAAAAAACACAAGGTTTAGAAGCCAGGCCACGTTTTTTAAAAGTTAAGGTGCCATGCGATGCTTTGTGAAAAGTTCAGGGACCAACGATGTATTTTACTC
>LBNU01022019.1:111744-128721 GCA_014162995.1 Artemisia annua | reverse complement strand
AAAAAGAATCTTCCTTCACCCTTAGACCTATTAGAGTAGTTTTTCTATCCTAACGAACACTATTCCCTGTGAGAGAACGATCAATCCCCCGTACTTACCACTATCCTATACTACATCGGTAAGGTACACTGCCTTGTGGGGTTGTAAGCCTCTTGAGATCCCTTGAGAGGTAAAACCTATTGTAAGGTCACAAAACCACGCATCAATCCCTTCAAACTTACTCCTCAAAAAATAAAAGATATCCTCATCAAGTATAACATCGGTGAGCAACGTCCACTTAAACCTCCAGTTTTTTGCTAAAATGGATGTCGTCACCACCTCTGTTAGTGGCAAACGGTTCAAAATATTGCTGATAACGTTCTCTGGCATGTTGCTAATATAATCCGCCATGTCGTTCATAACATTCCGTCCAAATGACATGGTGAGTTATGGAAAATGAAGTTTTGGATTTTCAGTCACTGAGGTTTTTTCGGTTTGTATTTCGCTTTTCAATAGGTCTATGTACTTATGGTGGCCATAGGGGTTTTGTTGGGTGTGGGTTTATTGATTCTCGCGAAAACATTAATATGCATATCAGAGAAGATACGAGAAAGTTACATAGTTAACGTGTGACTACACCGATGGTCCCTCAAGTTGTATGTGTAGTTTATCTTGGGTTAACTAATGGTTATAATGTGATTGGACTATTATGCCCCTCATTTTGTGACGAAAACTTGCGTTGACCAAGCCGAAACTGGTCAAGGGACGCAATCGGCCTAAAAAACACAAGGTTCGGACGCCAGGCGATGTTTTTTAAAAGTTAAGGTGCCATGCGATGCTTTGTGAAAAGTTCAGGGACCAATGATGTATTTTACTCTAAAGAAAAAATAAAAGTAAAATATAATTTCATATTTTACCAAACATACATCATAATCATTGCAGATTATGCATTATTCACTTATATGTTAGATAAATATGACATTTTAAGGTTTATGAGTTGGGTTTAATATAGACCTATATCATCTAAAGATCCAATAAACCAATCATAGTCATCTAATTTTTTTATCCAAAAAAAAATCACTTTCCAACTCATTTAAAAAATATATATATATATCTTGCAAACGGTAAATCGTTAAGCGACAAAAAATACACCATCACGACAAGATTTTTTTTAAGTTTTGTTTTAGTTAAGCAGACAGGCACTATGATATACTTTCGATGAATTTTCTTTTTCGATTTTTGTTTTAATGTCAAAATTTGCATCTGAAAAAATCATATGTGATTTGTATGACAGAAATCACGTGTGATTTCACAAATCGCATATGATTTTAAATAATAAATCATATGTGATTTTTTCAGATGTAAATATTTATGATCTTATTTTATTTATAAAAAGTGTCGGTCATTAAAGTCTTGTAATAGGTTGCTTTAGAATATCATTATGTTAAGTTTTACTCATGTATTCATGTTTGTATAAAGTCTAGGGGCAAAAAGTGTAATAATGTAATAGTTTAGAGAAGCCCGAGACTTCCACTATAAATACTATTGTAAACCTCACTTTTGAGGTTGGTTGGTTCTCTTGGTAATCATATAGTTTCATTATTTCACACACTTGAGTTCCTCCCACTCTCTCTCTCTCTCTCTCTCTCTACTCACTTTCTCTCTCTAGATTTAAGCATGATTCTTGAGTGAATAAGGTTGTTCTATGGTCCTACAAGTGGTATCATTCGCCTAGGGATAATATTAGGATGTTTTAGATAGTATTTGGGTGAAAAAGATCGAATCGTGGGCTGTTTTGTAAGATTTAGGGCTCGGTACTGTTGAAAATATCGAGTAAGGGTTGCGTATTTTTAGGGTTATCGAGTAAGAACTAGCGAAAATCTCGGGCTATCGGTTAAGGAATCGAGTCAGGGAATTCATCTTATCGAGTAAGGATTGGTAAGTTATCGAGTTAGCTACTTGTTTGATCGAGTAAGATCATTGCCGAGTAAGGCATTTTCCTTGTCGTGAATCGAGTAAGGAATTGATTTGTGTACTCACTAAGCGAAACTCTACTCAATTTCACTTTGGTTATCGAGTAAGGATCCCTATCGAGTAACTTGAACCTTTATCGAGTAACCAAAGCTAAATAGTGTTAGTATAATATCGAGTAAGCCCAAGAGTAAACATATCGAGTAAAGCCTAATAACTTTGTTATCGTGTAAGCCCAAGAGTAAAAGACATCGAGTAAGCCCAAGAGTAATAGTTATCGAGTAAGCCCACTAATTAAGATATCGAGTAAGCCCATTTGCAAAGGTTATTATTTACAAGAAAAAAAAATGGTATAACGTTGAAAATTTTGACCCAAAATTCAAATTTTTAGGCCAAAATTCAGATTTTTTCGGTAAAATTTGGCGTCAAAATTTTTAAAACTCAAATTTTTCTGGTAACCTTAGAATTGCATTTCCTAGTGATTTCCAAATTTTGGGAGAGAAAATTTTCAAATTCAATTTTTGGAGGGAAAATACGAAATCACTAAGATCAACCATATACGCTTTTCAAACTTCGCCAAAAACATCTAATCTTTAACAACAACCATTGTTATCATAAAAGATCCTAAGATCAACTTTATCACTTATACCTTCATCAATGTCTTTCCTCAACAAATTCTTTCCATCAATGGACACGAAATCTCTTGTTCAATTTTTTGCTCCATATCCTAAAACTGAGAAGCCGTTGACTGATAATGAACAAGACATTGAAGAATCATGTGAACTTAAGTCAGATGAACCTGAAAAAGCAGAACCCTCCTATAACATCGACACACCAAACGAGAAGTTTTCTATGCAAGAGACACAAGCTGAGACTGTTGAACCAAAGTATGATGTCTTTGCACCAACTGATACGGAACTTTCAGAACCAATCTTTTCTACATATTCTGAGAACGTGAAGCAGAAACAGTTGGAAGAGCAACTTGCCTACAAGGCTAGGTTTGATGAAGCAATGTTGAGACAAAAGTAACAAGCACTAGAGGTTCTAGCAGAAATGTTTCCAACAGACTTTACTAGGAATCAAGATAAACTAGCAAATAAACAAGTTATTGGGAATCAGCAAGGACTTGCTACGGGTATACAGATAGAGAATCAGAAGCAATATGCAGGGCAGTATGCTGGAAATCAAATGGGGATTTAGATAAGGCAGTATGATGGAAATTCGATGGATCAATTTGTGAGTTAGAATGTGGTCAATCAAAATGGGAATGATTGTTGTTTTATGAATTCGATTCAGAAACCTACATCTGAAACTCACAGTAGTGCTATTGGTAGAGATTACAATGTCAATGCAATGACAAAGGTACAAAAGATCCAACACATGTTGATGCTTGCTAATAAAGAAGAATCGGGAATACTGTTGACAGCTGAGGAATACGACTTCATGGTTACAACAAATGTTAATGAGCATTCAACAGATCTCAATGGAGACTACATCTTTATGGCCAATCAGCAAGCAACAACATCAAGCAGTGATTCTGATATTCCTCATACTTATGACTCAGAACCACTTCCTGAGGTACCAAATTATGGTAATGATGCTAATCCGTTTGCTCATGAGAAGCTACATTCTGTGCATCCCGATCCTAATTATGATACATATGTGGGGGAGCAAGTTAATAGCAATATTAACTATGAAACTCCATATTTGGATCCTAATGGAGTTCAAGTTGCACAAAATGGTGCTAATGATGAGGAAACCCGTGCTTTATTTGAATCATTATTGAACAATTGTAGTATTGAAATTGAAAATTTGAAAAAGGTCAATCGCGATGTTAAGGCCGCGAATGAGAAATTGACCGCTGAGCTTGAGAGGTATAAGGAAAACGAAAAAGCTTTTGAGTTTCATAACAAATGACTGTCAGAATTAGAAACTGGTTATCAAAATTCCATTTCAAGGGAAAAACTTTTTCAAATCAAGTTTGATACACTTGATGTTAATACACACATGAAAATAAAATCCTTAAACGCGGAAATTTCTGATTTGCAAAACCAACTTTCTAAACAAAAAATAACTTGTTCTGATCTTGAAAAAGAAAAGAAACAATTGAAAGCAGATTTTTCAAAACGAGAAAATGATCTTCTTGATGAAATTATTGAGAAACAAGAAACAATCAAAAAGCTGGAAGATTTGCTTGTGAAAACGGGTCATTCCGCTCAAACCATTCATATGCTCATTAAAGATCCAAACCCGTTTTTACATACAATGAAGAAAATGGCTCTCAGTTGTGAAAACCCTTATACTCTCAAGAAAGCTCAGAAAGAACAAAATGTTTTGTACAATAATGTGATATATGAAAAACATGATCCTCCCGTTGTTCGGGATTATGAGGAAACTATAGAACTTGCTGAAGAGTGCGTAACGAAAATGAAACAAAAGAATCCAGATTTGAAACCAATTGATTACATCAAATGGAAAAACTTAATGGAATCACTTTTGTCCCTAAAAAACAAACACCAAATGTTTCCAAAAAATCAGTTGTTAAGAAAATGTTTTCAAAACCACAAGTTGTCTCTAAAACTCTTTCAAACATGGAACAAATGTCGTCGAACAATCCTTTTAATACAAGTGAGGCTTGAGACATTCTTGATGACGTTAAAAAGAGAATTGAAACACTTCAACAGATTGTTTTGTCTAAAACTACAATCAGTATTAACAACTGGCATTCCAGTTTTCATAAAGAACTGAAAAAGGTGTTTGAAACCGAAATTACAATTCCACTGCATAACATCAGTGCGAGAGTAATTCATTTTGAACAAGCTTTCTTAAAAGAAACGGCCGACTTTGTCAAGGACCACAAATCCCTGGTAAAGGAAGCTAATGAATCTCGTGAAAACATAAATGTTTTGGAAAGGTTAAATGATTCTCTCTTCGAAGCAGTTCTGTCTACTGATATCATGTCTATTATCTTACAAACATATTTTGTTGAAGACGATGAAAGACTCCGAGCTGAGACCTCCGCAATTGTTTCAAAATATGAAAATGCTCTTATTAAACTTGAAAAAGAAAACGTGTCATATTTTAAACAACTTGATCGGAAAAACGAGGAATGCAAGTATGACAAACTGTCGTATGAGCGTGCCTTCAAGAACATGAAAGAGCAAAATGATCTTTTGAGGGCTCAGCTAGAAAGTCAAAAAGGAAAGGGTGTGGATACTAAGTTTGTAAAACCATCAACTTCGGAGAAACCAAATGATTCAAAAACGGTTGTAAAACCAAAAATGTCAATTTCCCGGTTTGCTCCAAAAGTCGATGAGAAAAAGGATTTGACAAAACCAGTCACTCCACAACCCTTGCCCAAGCAGAAAGAAATTAAAAAGATTGTTGAAAAGGCAAAAGTTGTTGAACGAAACACAAATGTGCTTACTTCTGGCCCTTCTAGGAATAGTACACCGAATGTAACTCCAAAAATGGTTAAGGAATCTGTTGGTTCTAATGACGTGGTCCACAAACACTATCTAGATGAAGCTAGGAAAAAGGCACAACTTCGAAAAGATGGAATTTTAGGTACAAACTCCATTCCTAGAGGAGCCGTCCCAAAGCACTGCTAGTAGTAGTAAACCATTACCTAGGAACAATCAACACATGAATAGGGATTAGCTTGCATCTAAGAGTAGTTGCGCGAAAGAAAATTCACGTACTAGGGTTCAATCCACTAAGACGCCAAATCGAAACAAACCCGTTGATAAGAAGCAAGAGATTAAGAAACCTAATAGGTGGACATCTAAAGGATGTAGTTTTTCAAAAACTGAGACTTCCGCTGCATCTGATAAGAAAACTACGTCTAGATCTTACCTTAGGTGGATTCCTACAGGAAAAGTTTTTAAAACAGTTGGTCTTAGATGGATTCCCACAGGAAAGATTTTTGATAGTTGCACAAAGGCAAATAATAGTGAAAATCATCAGGATAAGGAAGTAGAAATCCCTACAACCGTTGATAGTGAACACCCTCAATGTGAGGAAACATGTACTTCTAACACTGTTATTTGTGCAAACTCTTCTTCTGTGGATGCAAGTACGCGTAAAAGTGATGAGGGTTCATATACCCAATGTGGTAAAGAAGAATTTTATGCCAACATTGCATATCGAAATCCGTATCTTATGCCACTCTTATCTCCACTTTTACTTGTTCAAACTTAATTTTTCTTTCTTCAATTCTTCTTTGTAAATATTTTTGAAAAACAAAATACAAAATTTGAAAAACCAACAAAAACAAAATACAAAAATAGAAAATTATCAAAAAATACAAAAACAATATAAAAATCAATAATCCAAAAATATTCTTCTCACGATATATCTCTCGTATAATCGATATTATGTACGTTTCTAGAAATGTCATTCAAAAATGACACGGATATGTACATATGATTGAGCGGGAGTTCACTAAATGTTTTCTAAAACATGTCGTTTCTCAAATTTTTCTTCAAAATGGCTTTCGTATACATCAGTACGAAACCCGGACTTCAATGTTGACTTCTGATTATTTCAGATCAGGACTCGAACGTTCAAAACCGAAATTCTTTTCAAAAAGTTCGAGTATAAACAAACGAAAAGATTTCAAGCAAAAACTCATTTTTCACAAAATGACTTGTGTACATTTCAGTACATAACTCGCATTTAAAAAAGATAACTCCCTCCAAACCCTTAATTGGTTTTCAAATTTTAGTTTGAAATATGCTTTTGTTAAGGGGGAGTATAAAAACCAAAATGTTCCGATTTCATGCTAAAACAAATCCGTCTATCTCTCGAAAAGCTTTTTCTATTAATCAGTTGATATCAAAAATATCACGATATGCTATTTTTGAGGGGGAGAAGACGTGATTAAAATGTGATAAAAAAATATTTAATGATTGTGGCAGAATCTCGAAAGAGCTCGACTCAGAAATAACTTTCGAAATGACTTAAATGTCAGTACTCGACTCAGATATAACCCTCGAATTGACGAATCTTAAATGTCAGTAATCGAAAAGACTTGTCCTGGACGGGTAATAATTTCAAGCTGGTCTAACCAGTAATTTAAACGTGTCTCAAATAGGACTTGTCTAAGTAGAATGTACCAATTCGAGAAACTTTCTTTGGACTTGACCAGGCCGAGTAATAATTTCAAGCTAGTCTAACTAGTGATGTAAACGTGTCTCGAATTGGTCTTGTTCACTGAAATTCGATCAATTCAAAAAGTGCTTACTCCTCCCGCATGTGCAAATTTCCAAAATTATACATGAGCACATGTGAAGGGGGAGTCCTTCAAAAGAAAACAAAACTCTCAAAGTGTTAACAAAAATGTTTCTTTATCATAAACACTTTGAGAAGATTTCCAAACAAATGGTTTATGGCAACAATACGATAGTCATGGTGATATAAGGTGATTAAGGTTAGGAAAAACCGTCCTATGATCCGCCAGAGCCGGAGGGATCTACCCATGGACAATTCCAATAGATTAGAATTAGAAGTCCTTAGGTATGATTTGAAAAAAGGAGTAAAGAATGAAAGGAGAAAGAAGGGGTTGAAGAATTAAAAAGAAAAGTAATGAAAAGGGTGAAAAGAAATAGCCCTCCATATGTTCAACCTTAGGGCAGACACCGGGTTCAACTCATATGCTACTGGATGTTACTAAGGTGACACCGGTATTGAAGATAAAGACATCAAAGACCCAGTGACGCACTGCACTTAACCTTCTCGCCACTCGGGTATCTCTCAAAAGGTACTTGTTTCATTCTCACGGAGAACCTTGCATAATCTATCGACCTCTCACTCCGAGATGTGTTGATATTGAAAAGGAGGCCCTCTGCTCCATGCCTCCGACGACTAAATGTGCACTTATTGAGTCTAGAGCCCCGAGATTCATCAAAAGATCTCTTAGGAACTAATATTTCTACACTGGTGATTCTACATCAATGGACACCAGTTGTAAATTATCGAGTCCTACGCAGATCTCAGCAATCTGCCGAGAACGTTTATGAGAGGATTTACTAGTGTATTTCTCAATGATTGAACGGAAATTCCTGCCAGGGTCAACATTAAACAGCCCTGACAGTAGGTCACTTTGGTAATCTCTTGTGGGTTACGCTTAGTGTTTGCGGTGGTTTCAAACGGTTTACAGTCGTGGGGTGATCTCCAGCGACTCACCTAATCGTTGGTGTACTTCGGTATGTCATTGTAAGCCCTTTCGGGGGTATCCGATTAGGAATGGCCTTGGTAAGGATTAGAAGGAGTCTTCACACTATGCTGTTGACGATCTCTAATTCCGAACCTGTAAGTACCGGTTGTTTTATCACTAAAAAATTTTATGCAGCTACAACCACCATCGTGACACAAAGTTTCCACATGCTCATACATACATCACAAAGTCAAAGGAAAGTTCTCACAAAGATCAAAGGATAGCAACAGTCAAAGAAAGATTCTACGCCAATAAGAAGGATCTGAAAAGTAAAGTGACAAAGATCAAAGTAGAAGAACGGGAACAACAAATGTATGTATGACAAAGACTAAAGATGTATGAGCATGTTGGAAAGGCGTTCAACCATCAATGACAAAGAAGTGACGAAAGGCAGATATATCCACCACAACAACAAAGAACAAAGAAAAGTCATTTATCGAAGATCACAAAGCATGAAGGAACAAAGAACGATGAACAATGAACTATAAGTTATCTAATGATTCTTAAAGATGTCCAGAGCAATGAATGTTAAAGTTTAAAGACAAAGATGATGACGTCGCGCAACCTTCAATGACCAACACTTAGGGGGAGATTGTTAGGATCGTATTTTATTTATAAAAAGTGTCGGTCATTAAAGTCTTGTAATAGGTTGCTTTAGAATATCATTATGTTAAGTTTTACTCATGTATTCATGTTTGTATAAAGTCTAGGGGCAAAAAAGTGTAATAATGTAATAGTTTAGAGAAGCCCTAGACTTCCACTATAAATACTCTTGTAAACCTCACTTTTGAGGTTGGTTGGTTCTCTTGGTAATCATATTTCATTATTTCACACACTTGAGTTCCTCCCACTCTCTCTCTCTCTCTCTCTCTCTACTCACTTTCTCTCTCTAGATTTAAACCTGATTCTTGAGTGAATAAGGTTGTTCTACGGTCCTACACAAATTTCAATACTTAAAAAAAAAAGTCAAAATTTTTTTTATCGAAAGTATATAAAAGTGCCCCTCTATAAAATGTGATTTAATTCTTGTCCTATTGGTATGATTATTTTTATTTAACGATTAATGGTTTGTGAGATTTTATTTTAATAAAAAAAAAACAAAAAAACGGGGTTTTTTTTTTTTTTTTTTTTTTTTTTTTTTTTTTTGTTTGTTAATGGGATTTAGAGAATTTGAGGTTGTATTGAACTTTCCTCTCAGATTTATATACGTTAATACGAAGTTATTCCCTATATCTTAATAATAATAATAAGGGAGAATAGTTGAAGCGGATATCTGAATTATGCCAGTAGAGTGTACACGCTATGTTGCGGATGAGATCAATATCTATATCATATATAATAAAAGACTAAGTAGTGTTATAAATGCAAAGGGGTGCTAATTAATGTTTCATGAATTGATTTTGCTATTAGGAGGCTTCATGTGTAAGTACATTGGTTTAGGTTGCATGCTTAAGTGGTAAGTACATAACCTCAAAGAATACAAACCAAAAATGCCATGAATGCATAAATTAAACACACCAATTAGTGGTTAGTCTTTTTACCTTCCCGTCCATGAGTTACAAATATTTTATCAACTATATAATGTGTCAAAAATCACACACAACAAATCACAACTTCCTCCACACCGCGTGCACAATGGGCTACAACTTATTATGGTGGTAAAGTAAGCATCATATCGTCTTACTTATTTAGCATATTGATTTATATTGTCTTATGTAAATTTCACGTGTGTTTTGTGTGGTATCAATGTAGGACAGAAAGATGGTTCTTAGGAGGTTTGGTAGTAACATCATCTTCTCTAAAGGTTTAAGAGATCCTACACATTGTTGTCTTATCAATTAAGTGAAACATGCACGAACATTTTTACTTTGATCGAAAATGCAATATATTGATTAACTGTATTTAAGTTACTAACGATCAACTATATCTAATTGTTTTTTGTAGCGCGTCAAGAAGCACTAAAGAAAGCGAGAAGTCACATAAATTGTAACAAGAACAAAACATGCAAAAGGCCAATGAACAACAACGACAAAGACAACAACAACAAGAACAACAACAAAAACAAGAACAACGCCACGGCTATCGGTGGGATGAATACTTAGCATTTATATTAATAGTACGTTACAAATTAAACATGCAATATTTTACTTCATGTAATACCGATAAACGGGCTAATACTATTGATTCTTTAGCAAGTAAGTTTATTGAAAATAATGTGACGAGCATTCAATTTTTAATCAATAATTATTACTACACTTTGTTGGTGCATTTTAATATTTTTGCTCTTAATGTAGTTTTTTGTTTTGCGGTGTGTTAATGTCACTTTCTTAATTAAACGTCTTGGAATATTGTGTGACTTTGATATTTGATATGATTGTGTAAATTATGTCGATGTTACATATTGAAAATGATAGTATATAATAAAAATATCTTCACACTATCATCTTAACAATGAGAATCTTCTAAATCGAAGAAGTATATAAAGGAGAAGAAAATTGTGTTTAGTCTAATTGTGTTTACTTAAATGTCGGGTCTATTGATTGATTGGAGCAGGTTTATCATTCGGACTTGGGTCATTGGATCTGATTTTTTATTATATGAATTATAATTTATACTCTTGAATATACTAATTACTTTAATGTTTTATGTTTCTATAGTTTTGTTAAAATGGAAATTTGTTTTATACTTCGCTTTTAATAATGTAATTTATTTGAACAACGAAGTCCGTCTTTCACAAAAAAATGAGAGTTTCAAACATGAACTGAAAATTAGTCCTGAACATTACGAAAAAACAATTAGATCCAGCCTGTGTGCATCGCACTGGGATGAATATAAAAGGTCTCCAACATTAATGTCATCGCTTCATATTTAAAATAATTTATGTAACTTATACAAATTAAAAAATTACATGCGAAGAGACTCTTTTCAATGTAACATCTTGAAAAAAGTCTCTTCACATATACTCTTTTAATGTCAATAAACAATTTTAAATGTGTGTCATGCTTGGAAATGTGATACCATCACAACTTAGATATATAATGACGAAAATGTGCCAAAGATTACGCTATAAAAACTTATATACATCCCATGTACAACTCAATAAAGTATTTTAAATACGTATAAAGCTTATCAAATGTGTCACACCATGACAACTTAAATATAAAATGACGAAAATAAATGCCGAATATACGCTATGAAAATTTCCATACAGCCCATGTGCATCGCACGGGCATTATTGACTATATATATAATGACAAAAGTACGTGCCGAATATAAAATAACGAAAATAAATGACGGATATTAAACTTTAAAAACTTCTATACAGCCCATGTGCATCGCACGGACTTTCATGACTATACATATTAAAAAATTACATGTGAAGAAACTCTTTTAAATGTAACATCTTGAACAAAGTCTCTTCACATATACTCTTTTAATGTCAATAAACTATTTTAAATATGTATCATGCTTAGAAAATATGTGATACCATCACAACTTAGATATATAATGATGAAAATAAGTGACGAATATTACGATATGAATACTTATATACAGCCCATGTGTAACGCACGGGTCTTCATGACAATTTGAAATAAATTTAAGTATCGATTTTGCTGTTGCACACGGGCTCGATATAAATGTTGATAGCATTATTGTTCAACAACAATTTGCACTTATTTTATAAGCCCTGTGCAACGCACGGGTCTTAATTACTATACTTAGAAAAGGTGTGATACCATCACAACTTAGATATATAATCACGAGAATAAGTGCCGAAGAATACACTATCAACAATTATATACAGTCCTGTGCATCGCACGGGTCCTAATGACTAGTATATATAAAGAATGAGTTCCCCCTATTGAATGTGAGCATTAATGTCATAAGCTAAGAAACTCAAATATGTAGTTTAAGCTAATGAATTTAGTACCGCGGAGCTTCTTTTGAAGCTTATTCATTAATCTTTTGATTTCCTAACCAATTGCATAGTAAATATCAAGCATTTATAAGAGTCTCTTCACATGTAGTCTTTTAATATTAATAAGTTACATAAACTATTATCTAGCTATAAATAACACACCATTCAACATCCCTCTACATCCAAAATTTCTTATTCGTGATGTTTATGGAAGTTGAAGGAAAGGTATATCTTCAACCATTCTTTACTTTGGGAAGGTGTCTGTTCAAAATATATTAAGTACAAATATGCTAACGATCTTGAATGTTATTGTAAAATTTATGTTTGCAGTGGGTGGTACAAGGAGCACTTGACGTTGGAAGCTCATCATAGGAACAAGAAGTTACTGGATTTTCTTTTGTAAATTGTTTAGTAACAGGAAATGATGCATGTAAATTGGTGCGATGTACATGGGCAGATTCATGTAATGTTAATTAGTAATTTCCAGTTTTTAAACAATGACACTGTTTATAATGTTAATATTTTGGCTTTTTAGTGTTTTACAGAAGTAGAATTAATTTGAGATCCAATCTTGAAGATGAAAAGATACTCAAGTTTGATGTCTTCAGTGGCGGATGGATGTTTCAGGGAGTGAGGAGATGAAAATAACCTAAATTAGTTAAATATATTAAGTGCAAATATGCTAACGTTCTTGAATGTTACTGTAAATTTATGTTTGCAGTGGGTGGTACAAGGAACACTTGACGTTGGAAGCTCATCATAGGAACAAGAAGCTATTGGATTTTCTTTTGTAAATTGTTCGGTAACAGGAAATGATGCATGTAAATTGTGTAATGTACATGGGCAGATTCATGTAATGTTAGTTAGTAATTTCCAGTTTTTAAGCAATGCCACTGTTTATAATGTTAATATCCTGGCTTTTTTAGTGTTTTATAGAAGTATAATTAATTTGAGATCCAATCTTGAAGATGAAAATGAGTTTCATGCTTTAATGTGAGCATTAATGTCATAAGCTAATTAGAAACTCTAATATGTAAATTAGTTCATCTTATTCTACGTTAATGTTGAGCTTAATGTGAAAGCTTTTAATAGCTTTTAAAGTTTCATGCTTATTAATTGAACTAATAAGTTATCAACTTCTTTTCAAGTCTCATTCATTTAATCTTTTGCTCCTTTCATTTGCCTTCAAATAAATACACAAACCCTTCAATCACCATCATTGGAGTATAAATAATACCATTTGAGAGCAAAACTCCTGAGTTGTTTCTGTTGCCACACCGGGTTCATCTCAACCTTTATTCGATCAAAACAAATCATAATAAGCAAAAACAAACTAAAAGTTAATGAATGCTTCTTTTCTTTAGTTGTTATTACTGAGTAGTGTGTTAATCAAAGCCATTATGTTGGAATTTTATCTTTCAGTTAGTTTTGTCTGTTATAGAATATGGATCTTATGCATTGTTTACAAAGTTTGTAGGTTTTTATATTGCGAGTGTGTTTGTTTTGATGCTTTTGTTCATAGGTTTATGGATTTGGTTGATTAAACCTTTTATTGCTATTGGTTTTCCTTTTTAATGCAATACGTGTATCTAATCTTTTGAATGAAAGAATTAATTTCCAGTTTTACTTATAGTATAGCATGTTGGTAATGATCAAATCTTTTGAATGAATGAATTGGTTTCCAGTTTTACTTATACTATAGCATGTTGGTAAACTAATCACCTTTATTTAACTTGAAGGAAGTACTTCTCATTTGGGTGTCTAAATTATGGCAGAAGCATTTGAATGCTTATAAGAATGTGTTGTTGTTTCTGATGGTTTAAAGGCGTGGGAGGTGCTTTCTAATCTGATCCAAATGATCCTTCGAGGCCTGTGCTTGATATTCGATGTCAATTAAGGCTATATAGAATTGCGACGAAAAAATAAAAAATAAAATAAAATCTTAACTCTATTTTTCTCTCCAAAAATGATGATTATGCTTGATCATATTTGTTCCGCTCATCTACAGGAATTCACTTGATTTGGAGCCTCTTCATGACATGAATTTACTGAGAAGTTTGCTCGATTTCGATATGGTTGTTATGGGGATGGGTTGATGAAGGCAATTTGGAAAAGCTTACAAGCTCACTTTTTGTTTGCTGTTTTGTATAATTCTTTTTTGCTGTTGATTGAATGTATAGAATGTGTTTGTTTTCATGTATTCTGTTGGGCTTATTGGAGTATAATCCCATCTGCTTATGATCACAGTTTTTATTAGTTTTAACTTTTAACTCTCATAAATTGAATGTTTAGAGAAAGTGGCCAATAACTTATGCTTTATTTGAGTTTGTAACTAACTTTCCATTTAGGGACAACATGGGAAAGTTAATAAGTTATACATAATATTTAGAGGTTGTTCAAAAAAAAAGGGTGTTGTATTTGTCTTTTGGGTTAAAACAGTTCATGTGGGTGTTTGGATATGCACAAGGTGAAAGTTGACAGTGGTTTGATCTTTTTTTATTAAGCGATGTTCTGTAATGTATAAAAAATATTTTTTGTCAAAAAGTTGTAAGCATTTTATATAACCAATCCCAAACATCCCTTTAGCTGACTAAAATTAATCAGTATTGCATATGTAAATGGAATTGCTAGGCCGAGCTCATTTGGCAAGAGGTTAGCCGGTTAAACTACATATATTAGCTATGGTTATGGACCTTTGTGAAATACACATGAGAGGTTGGTTGACTATTTTCATTGTAGGATCAAAATATGTAAGTTTTAGTTTTGAACTTATCTGCACAATATTGATATGTTGTTTACTCGATGCGTTCCAGTAACGACTAAATGGAGGACACTTTTTTAACCTCAAACAAATGAAGCTAAAAAGAAAAACATAATTTGGTTTAATGGTCAGATTCCTACACCTTTGCTCCGGAGCATCCTATGCCGTGAATCAACGACTCAGGTAACCACTCTTCTGTAACATAATGTTGGACGACAAACAGAACCACCTTTTACAGATAGGAGTCATGTTGTCAACCGCAGGTCATGCGTTCGTGGTTGTGGTTGGAGCATTTGGAATGAACATAAACATTGTCCTTTTCAAAGGCGACACTGATGCGGAAAAAGGATATTGGTTGTGTAAACAAATTGACAGTTGGCGGTTGTACCACTGGTAGCATTTTCTCTTAGGTTGTTGCTATTGCTTGGTACAAGCGACAAAGGATTCTAGAGTAATGTCACGACTCTTAAAGGCATAGTTACTTCAAACTACCTGATTCTTGCAACATTTCTTTGGTTCATCTTGACCTGACCCGTGTAGCATACCCATGACTGGGCGCGGCTAATTGAGCATGTATGTGTAGAAGTAGCAATGACACGAAACATTATATGGCAACATTTAGTTATTGCCAAATTGTTGGCAAAGAAAGACTTAATATTGTTGTTATGTTCGACATTTGACAAATTTCTTTGGTTCATCTTGACCTGACCCCGTGTAGCATAGCCATGACTGGGCGCGGATAATTGAGCATGTATGTATGTAGAAGTAGAAATGACGCGAAATCATGAACTAATAAAAACCATTTGTTACCTATTTTATTTTTCTCTTTTTTATTTCCATATTAACTTTTTGTTGAAAATTTACATCAAATGACGCCTCTTTAGCTTTTTGATTTTCATTTTTGACCTCTTAGTTAGTTGCAATAATTTTTGTCTAAACGTTGCTTCAAATATGTAATAATAATATGAACACTGCTTTTCATGTCGCTATACAGATTAGACGTAAATCATAACAGAGAATAGATATAGATAATATCTTCATATAATGCTAAATCACACATTGCACAAAAGATATTGTCTATAAGAAGACTCATAACAATTTACATTCAGGATAGCACTCTCATTCAATTTACATTCAGGATAACACTCTCATTAAATTTACATAATCGAGATGAAGAAGAAGAGCATGTGGGTTTGTGATCAGTTGCAGTTTTTGAATTTTATGAATAAGCAATTTGAGTTACTTGCGTATTGTTGGTTTCCCGAGATACGCATATACAAGTTGGAGGGGAAAACAAAACTAACACAATTGAAAGGGATGAATAAAAATACAAGCAAGCGTTTGTTTTGAGATATTAGTTATTTATTCATTCATTACTTGCTTAACTAATTTTACTTATTTACTTAACTAATGTTTTTATATCATATAGACCAGTATACCCTATTAAGGATCTAATATCTTTACAACATATACAAATAATACTGAGACAATTCTCTATAACTATATCAGCATTTTAATACTTTATTGCAAATTTTATTTACAAGATGTCTAAATCAATCGGTGCCACTTGAAGATATAACGACGCTGGTACATCTTTTACTTTGGATGTAAGAGACAATAGGAAAAGACCTGATTGTGTGTAGTAAAAACTATGTGTTTGAAATAAAATGTTTTAAGTTACGATGATGAAAGCCAGTCATGTATTTAATACCTTTTTCATGAAACAATTCTATTTACAAAAGCTTACTTAAACAAACTTCGTTTATTAAATCGAGTACCCTGATCAAAACTAAGCACATAATAACTAAATACGCATAACCCTGGCAAAACCAATGATTCTAGATGGTGAACAAAGCCCGTGCATCGCACGGGCCATGCTGCCTCGTAAAACTAATATTTGGCATAGAACCAATGAACTAATTATAGACCCTCATTTTTGTTTTTCATTTTTTTTAAACAACATATCTTGCAAACGGTAAATATTCAAGCTAAAAAAAATAATAATAATAATAAAAAAAATCATCATGACGAGAATTAAATCATCTTTATATAGATATGCATTGTTATATACTTTCGACGAACTTTTTTTTTTTTTTTTTTTTTTTTTTTTTTTTTTTTTTTTTTTTTTTT